>JANAVB010000997.1:0-91720 GCA_029216955.1 Iris pallida | reverse complement strand
ACACTAGTCCGTGAACCGTCGTGTCGGAAATCATGTAGACACTACAACTGAATCGGATATAGTAGATATCAAGACATTGAAAACTATCAGTGAATGTACTCGCCTGTGGTCCTGAGCTGATAAGGTGAACAGACGCTCAGAGTAAATCACAGACCTAAAATGAGATACTATGAGTTAAGCATGGTTTTATACTGAAAAATGAAACTAATTTAACTCATGAATGCAAGTCTAAGTCAAAACTAGGTCAATCTAGGTCAAACTGAGTTGTACTAGGTCAAACTAGGTCATATTGGATCATACTGGTTCATACTAGGTCATACCAGGTCACGGGGAGTCAATCCCAGTCAAACTAGGTCAAACGGGGTCAAAGGTTGACTTACAATTGACTTTTGGTCAAAAAGTCAACTCTGGTCAACTCTGGTCAACACTGAGTCAACCCTGGGTCAACCCTAGGTCAACCCTAGGTCAAACAAGTCAAATATTGACTAACAGTTGATTTTCAGTCAACTGGTCAACTCTGGTTTGGTTTTGGTCAATTCTAAGTCAAGTGTTGACTTGAAGTTGACTTTCGGTCAAAAAGTCAACTCTTGGTCAACGGGGGTCAAGACTAGCCTAAACTACCCTCATCTAGTCATTACCTACCAAGACAACCTATTTCTAATTCCATCTTAACAATCAAAATCCTTTCTTAGACTTTACCCCAAAATCCTACTTTTACCCTCTAAGATACTGATTTGTATCTTAGGATATTCACTCATCTATATCCTAACTTATACCTCTAATATAAGATACTAACCAACTCTAACATATAACTTCTAACCATCTATTCTAACTTATAAACCTAACACAACTAACATATGTCATCTCTAACTAACAATAACATAGACTAACACAACTAATTATCTAACTTATACAAGCTATCACTATCTAACTTCGAATATATCTCTAACCTCTACATAGATTCTAACATAACCACTAACATACTAACATATCCATACATACAACATTTAAATTTCTCTCCCCTCCAATACTAACACACACACAAACACATATACCAAATCCACCACCCTTCTCTTCTAACACACCTACACACATCTATATATAAACACACTACCACTCAACCAAAACACAAATCACTCAACAAACTACACTAGCCTCAAGTCAAATAGGATGGCATGATCCTTCCAACTCTCTCACCTTCACAACCCACACACACTATACTACCATCTATACAACATCAAACACACACTAACACATATCCTCTATCAATCTCACTTCTCTCCACTAACCACACACATCCTTATCTCATTCAAACACACACACTATACTAACATATATTACATAACAATAATATATATATATATATATATATATATATATATATATATATATATATATATATATATACTATATCATACATATTCTTGACAATCTATGATACCTACATTCACATGATATCTATACTAGGCTCATAGGTTACACAAAATGCCTACGTCGCATAGTCACTCTTCTACTTAAAATCAATACTGTACCAATTGGGCCTTCACAAAATTCTAGGATTAAAGTATGTTATAGCTCTTCGTGTTAGCTTTCCGAAACTTCAAACGGATCGCATTTTCGTGTCCGAAAGCTCCCGGAATCGCGAAAACACCGAAACGCGTTCATCTTTCGTACAGCTGACACTCAAACAATTCTACAGAAAGTTATAGAATGAATTTGCTTATTAAAATATATATTTGGAAAGCTAACTTCGATACACTTCTTTTAAAAAAATGGAAGGTTAATTGGAGTTATGAGCTAAAAGTTATGACATTTCTAAGTTGCTCTAGCTACTAAAAACGTGGATAAAAATTATGACGAATTTGGGTTGTTTGGACAAAAAATACATGTAGGCCAAAATACTTGGATACCAACATAGCTATCTAAATAAAACATATTCTAACCATCCTAAATAAGATCAATCCACTCTCTAAAAATATAAATCTGAGATTAAAACACTAAATAATCATTCCTACAATATATATATGCATACAAGTGTCCAAAATAGGAGTTTTTCCCAATAGGACACAACCACAACACAAAGGACACTCCTATGACCTCCAAATGGACACAAAATGGACACAAATGGAGATACAACCATGGGGGTCATTCCTATGGGTTCAAAATATTCCTATATGTATGTAGGGATGGATTAAAGGAGAGATTATACCTTCCGGGAAAGAGATTCAAAGAAAAATCCTTCCGACACGATACCGACACGTAGAGATTCCAAAAGGACACGAACGAGCTCCGAATCCTCCCAAACTTGGCTAGCACCCTCTAACCATGGAGTAGAAGAGAAATGAAGAAAATTTGGTGGAAGAAATGGAAGATTTGGAGATAAAATCAATGGAGTTGTTCTCTAGAAATTTGGGGAAGAACAAGAGAGAGAAAATGGATGGATAAAATAAAATGGAAGAGATGGTGACTCACCCCTTATCCCCCCCCATAGGTGGCTGCCCAAAAAGGGTGAGATGTTCCCATTTTGAATGTCCAAAATGCCCTCCACTAATCCATTCGATTTAAATTAGGAATGGGTTAAAGGTTGAGGTCAATTTAATCTAGTTTTAAGTCTCTAATTAAACTAAACCTATCCATAAATAATTAGTTTAACTACTAACTAAAATTAATATCATGTGGACTAAAATTAATATCATGTGGGCCATGTCTAACTAGTGTGTGGGTCCCACTAGAGTCAAACTACCCCCGGGTTCCCGTTTCAAGTCAGATTGAGTTAAAATTCGAACCCGACTCAAATAACCCCAAAACAATATCATAAATAATAAAATAAATTTTAAAAATATTAAAAAATGCAAAATGACAAAAATATCCCTGTTTCTAAAAACTGGAGGTGACAGAGGTGGTCGATCACATTCGCCGTAGTAGCGTTAAGATCGGACCGGACGCTGACAAGCTCGAGTGGTCGCCAGAGGTTAACGGTGCATTCTCGGTGAAGTCGGCCAGAAGGGTGATCTTAGGCAATACGGCCCCACCTCCTATAGTTGCCTCCTTCTGGCAGACCTGCATCCCAAAGAAGTGGTCCTTCCTCATCTGGAGAGCCCTTCGCAATATCCTCCCCACTGATGACGCTCTCAATACCATCGGGTTCAGCCTTGCTTCCGCTTGTACATGCTGTCAATCGGAAACTGTCAACCACATCCTCAGTCAAGGGGACCTGTCGATCCAGGTCTGGAGAGCTCTATTCCAGCGTTGCCAACTGACTCACGGGGGCGACAACTTCCACCACCTCATGGCAACCTGGGCATCAGCGTCTCACGGCCACCAGATCGCCGCTGCGGCAGCCACGTGGGTGCTCTGGAAAAATTGGAACAAAGCAAGATATGAGGGCCGCCAGTACAGCGCCAACCAACTTATCCGAGAAACCATTCGCCAGTGCCATAAAAGGAGAACCCACTGCCATCATGGTCACACGGGATTTTGGAACTCTCTCCTCTCCTCGGACCACCCGTTTTGAGTCTTCTATCCTTGAGTTTTGCTCTTCTTTTGTCAGTATACATGTATAGGCATCGACATTTTGCGCTTAATGGTATACTTGTAAAGGTTCGGCCTTTTGGCCTTCATTAATAAAATGGGTGTTTTCAATATATATATATATATCACATTCACATATATCAAATACTTATATATATATATATATATATATATATATATATATTATATATATATATATATTTTTTTATATATTTTATATATATTATATATATATATATATATATATATATATATATAATATATATATAAAATATATATATATATATATATATATATATATATATATATATATATATATATATATATATATATATATAGGCACATACATATGTTTATATATAGAGAAAGAAATGACAACACAAGTGAGTGTGTGTGTGGCATGGTATAGAGTGTGAAAGAGAGTGCGAAAGGGTGAGGTAATGAAAGAGTTATAGGGTACATGCATATCTCAGTCAAGCAAACAGTTCACATGTTAATACATTATTCAAACTCAGTGCTACATGAACCTAGGTACTTTCCAATCTCAGCATGAACTCAGATATCATACTAAACAGTGAACAATATGCTTAAACTCAGATTTAATCATTCAAAAATCATCTCAGGTTTTTATATCATTATCTCAGTTAAGCATACATAGGGTTAACATTATATCAATACACATTTCAAACCAAACTTATCTAAGTTACCAAAACTAAACTCAGATTTTACAAACGACTCAATCTCAGGTTCAACTCAAACTTGAACCTGAGATTCAAGTCACAGCTTCAAGGTTGTGCATGCATTTCGAAATCTCAGGTTAATACATGTAAACTCATATTCCTATATTAAGTTCTCAGGCTTTCTAGTCAATTTGAAAACTCGGATTTGAAGTATATACTCACTTCACAGATATGGAATGAACCCTACATCTACACATTAGTGAAAAATCAAGCAAAAACCTAAACCATGCAATCCCAGTTATTCATATCAGTTTAACATTACATCATAAACTCATATTTTAACATGCAACATTCCCAGGTTTACATTCAGTTAATCTCAGGTTCTACACTTGAAAACTTGAAATAACATTCTCAGGTTTACATTCAGTTAATCTCAGGTTCTACATTTGAAAACTTGAAATAACATTCTCAGGTTACCAACTAAACTCAGTTTTCAATTTTCCCTTTTAACATACAATCTCAGTTAACATGTAACCCTTACAAATGCATACATATGTATTCCAACAATAAAACCTAATCATTAAAACTCATATATCGAAACCCAATTCAGTTAAGATTCAATTTATACTCAGTTAACAACCAACATCATTCTCATATTACAAACCAAAATCCAGTTTTGAAACATAATCATATGAACCCAAAATCATGTATTATAATCAGAAAACCCTATACATAACACCAATCAAAACTAAACTCCATTTAAATTCCCAAAAATCTCAGTTTCAAACAAAAACCCAAACACAGTTTATATAGAGTATAAAAAAAAATGATAGTTTAAATCCTAAATCCAAATTCGAACACCAAAACAAATCAAAACCAAAAATCATTCGTGTATAGAGATGTGTACATGTGTAAATGTGTCACGGGGATGATTTCGTGTCCACATTGCTGGACACGAAGTGTCTGAAAGCCCCCTGGATTTCAGGATTTATTTTTTGAATTTTCTAAATGAATTATTTTGATAATTCATTTTTATTTAATTAATTTTGATCATTAAATGCTCCTTACCGTGGCTTGGATTTCCAGAGCTTCAGGGATGCCAGTCTCTGGAAACTTTCTTCTTGAAGTTTGTAGTAGACGAGATTATCTTCATATTGATATATCGTGTCTCACTCGAACTTATTCCCTTGTGCTCCATTTGCTTCGCGCAACTTTCGGGCCAATTTAGACCAATTTATCGTCTGCCGTAATTCGTGACTTAATTTCCAACTTAATTTTTGGGCCTGACATCGGTCCAATCCAGTCGACCCAATATATGGCCCTGGCCTATTTTGAGTCTACTATGCACGTGCCACTTGCGTGCCACCAAATTGATCTCTCTTGTGCTCCCATTTTATCCATGATTTAATTGGTTTAAATTTATTATTTTTAATTAAATCTTGGCCCCAAGCTTGTCCAACTTGACCCAACACCCAACCCAAAATGGTGTGACCCTACCATGTCTACCTATATACCCTACTGATATTTTTTTTGTTTCCCTACTCAAAAATATCCTCCTCTTTACAAATATCTATTTCTTTCTCTCCATTCAAATATAAACATAATATATATATACTTATAATATCTCTCTCTCTTCCACTTTATTACACTCACACACACACACATCACCCACTCCTCCATCACCATCAGCACTCTTTCCCGCCCATGTGGCCGACACCCCCCTCTCTCTCAACTTTCTCTTTCTCTATCTCTCTCATTAATATCACAACTCATTCTCACCCTCTCTTTATTTTCCTCACAAACTCACACACACCATCACCCACAACAGCAACAACCCCCATGGCCAGCCGACCTCTCCCCATGGCCGACTTCTTCTCCTCCTCCACCAGGCCTCTCCTTCCTCCTTCCCATCAATACCATTTCACCACCACCTCCACCACTTCAACCATCACCACCCCACCGAACCACCACCACCACTCCTCTCTCACTTTTTCTCCTCACCCCGTCGCTCGTTGTGGCTGTACCGTCGTGCCAGGCCAGCGCAGCCCCCCCTCCGCAGTAGCAGTAGCTGCGAGCAATGCGCAGCAGCGCACGAAACTGGCAGCAAGCAGCAGCGGCTGGCATGGCAGCAGCAGTAGCCGCGCACATGCGCCGCCGCCGACGCCACGGCCTTCGTGGCCGGCCATCCCCTGGCCGGGTGTACCTGGGTACACCTTTCCGTGGTGGCCACCATCCTCCGGACGTGCCGCCTAGGCATTTCGTGCGTTTGGCACGGGTTTCCGTCGGCGCGAGCTCGGAATGGATCCGGAAATGGCATTCCGTCACAGTGACTTTGCACACGTTTTTTAGAAAATTCGACCATTGGATCGACGATTTCTTCATTCCATCTCAATCTCGGTATATAGCTCTTCACTCCCCTCAATTTTCGTCCGTTAATTTTATCGTTTGATACATCAAAACCGGCCACCAAGTTGACCGTTTAAATTATGTAATTTTTAGACAGTTTTGCGGAGCCAACTTCGTCGGTTCGTATCTCCTCCATCGCAGCTCTGTCTGGTGTGCCACTAGTTCCTATACGTAGCTGATATAACCCTCTTCCTACCCCTTAAGTTTTATTTCATTGTGAGCACATTTGATTGGTTGAATTCGACGCCAAAGTTGGCCGTCCGAATTCGTAATTTTCAAGTTGTAAAATTCCATTTTTGAACTCGGAACTTCGAATTTAATTTCTAACACCACCAGTAGACTCGTGGCGTCGTTCTAGTACATTTTTATATAAAGTTTATTAGATTTGGAGGACGTAGGCCATGACACGTATTTCGGTACAAAGCGGTCCCCACAGTCTGGGTCAACGGGACTTTTTGACGTCAGCTCATCGAAATCCAATTATGGACATATCGTTGAGTTCGTATCATCATTCTGGACACGTTGACATATAATTTGTTAGGTTTTAGTAGAATTGGTTCCGGCACGCATTTTGGTGCAAGTCGGATACCAATATTCGGGTTAACGGGTTATTTTAAGATCGGCTCATCGTAATCCAATTCTGGATATACCGCTGGGTTAATATCGTCATTCTGGATTCGTGGACATATAATTTATTAGGTTTAGTGGACTATTTATCTTGACACATTTTTTGGTGTAAAGCGGGTCCGACACGAACACCGTTTTGACTCAAAATTACCTTTCTGCCCCTGTGTCCAAATTGGACGTATGGGCAGGCTATTCTAGCTGATTTGACCATTCTAGACCCATTGGTGATGGTTGTTTCACTATGCGACAACATCTGCAGGTTTTTCCCCTATCTATTACCCTATTATTATTATAATCTTTCTCTTTTGTTTGTATTTTGAGATCCATCGATTTTAGCGATTTTTCAATCACTGAAATTGAATGTGTTGACCCTGTAGATGTTTATAGAGACTAGCCTTGACCCTGTTTGACCATGGTTGACTGCTTTGACTGAACGTCGAAGTAGAGTCAACATTGACCTAGGTTAGACTAGTTTTGACCTTGGTTGACCACGATTGACTATTTTGACCAAAAGTCAACCGGAAGTCAACTGTAGCCTAAAATTGACTAGAACTGGACCAGAGTTGACCAGTTGACCCAAAGTTAACTGTTAGTCGACGTTAGTCAAGTTTGACCTAGAGTTGACCTAGGATTGACCAGAGTTGACCAGTTGACCAAAAGTCAACTGTAAGTCAACCCTTGACTTAGATTGACCTAGTTTGACTTGTTTTGACTTGCCTTGACATAGTTTGACTTAGTATGACTTGATTTTACTTCCAAACCCTTATATTGATGCAATATTTCATCTATAGGTCCTCGAGGCACTGTTCTTGGACTCAGTCGACTTATCCATCACATCACAGGCGAGTACATTCTCTGATAATATTTTTGTTTTATGATATCGTCTATGTTTCTTGTATATAGTGTAGATATTCTTGTTCTCTTGACACATAGTTCACATGGATTGGTATTTGTCTGGATCCCGTCATGAGATGTTATTCCTGGTATTCTTTGGTATATATTGTACAAGTCTTTCTTGTTCCTTGTGCATTGTATAGACACGATTCCTGCGAAGGCTAGCTACCCACTCAGAGAATCGTGCATCATGATGTGTCATGGTTGGATCCACTATACTAGTCAGGGGAAGGGGAGTATTAGTGTAGATATGTGGTCAAAGCCTATTGTGCACCCCTTGTGCACCTATTGATTGTGAGTGTTGATCATACACCCCACGTATGGTTAGCCAGGCCTGTTACTATTGTACAAGTTCCCAAGCCGGCCAAGTATTGTAGCTAGTACTCACACACCTAGATAGGTGATTCTTGATTCTTGTACATGCCATGATCAGTTTTACTAACCTTGTTCTAGCTCTAGATTTACAGCTTACCTTGTCATGATACTCATATGTATATTTCGTGATTCCTTGTATATTCTCTCTATTTACTGCTACATTTTCAATATCGTCTAACTAGAACTGTTATTTGAGATTTGTGCTCGTTCCATCCTGACTGGATATGTTGACAATATTTTAGGAGTAGTTGTGCCCTCAGTATTGGACTACAGGATGTTGCTAGCTGGGGTGGTTTTCGGTATTCTTCACCGTGAGTTGTCTCTCAGGAGTTCTAGGTCTGGTAGTTATTTAGCTTTGTTATTGTTTCCCTCTGCTTTATTCTTGTCTCATATGATCCTTGTAAATTTTAGTTGTTCTAGTGATATTGTTATTATTCTTGTCTTATCTTCCTTAGTTTGTGTAATGTGATACGAGTACCTTTATAGTTATGGATCTTTAGATGTTGTAATTAGTATCGGGTACTTGACAGCGCTCTACGGCCGATATTGCGGTGTAGGTTGGGCGTGGCCCACGTATTCGTACCCGTATATCCGGGTGCGGGTCGTGACACATTTTTGTGGTGGCCCATACAGGTCTGTCTTTACAATTAATGTGAAGTCGTGGTAGTGCTTGAGCTTATCTGTACTACAACGAGCCTGCCATAGGATTAAGGTTTAGTCATGAAATATTTTAGGATTTTGGTAATCAGTCACATATTAGGAACTCTTGGTAGATTCCAGAGATGACCCTGGGAATCTTAATTCAATTTTTTTTTAAATCTTTTTCCACTTGTTTCGATTCGTCTTAATTTTTTGAAACAATTATCCGTATCAAACTTTATTTTTCTTGGGATGAGTTGTGGATCCCAGAAGGAAGGTATAAGTTGAACTTATATATCTTCTAGGTTGAGACGAGAATATGATTTACAAGTCTCATATCAGGTTGAGAATGTTTTAGATTATATTCCAATGATTTCCTTTTATCTTGACCTAGATAGTACCATTGGGACTTCTCCTGAGAACTTTTCCTAAACCCTGCATCGGAATCTGTTTTCACTAGTTTCCATTTACTTATCCTTGATTCGTCGTTGAATTTTGAATCTTGATGTTCGTTCGTTGTTGACTTCGATTTTGATTTTGTTGAGATTATTTTTATAAATTGAGTTAAGATATCCTGATAAGCATATTGATGAGGACGATGAGAACGGTAAGTGTCTACTTTATTCATGGAGTTTAGAATTTATCGCAGTCATACTAGCTAGCACGACAGGGACATGGAGCCTGATTTTGGATATACTATCATAGTTACGAAATTTAGATTTTCTTGCAGCCATACCGGTTGGCGTGGTAAGGAATCAAGATGACATAATTATAGGGTGTATACCATAGTTATGGACTCCATCGTTTATTGCAGCTATGCTTACTGGTGTGGCAAAAATTCTAGCAACATGATTATGGATAGACGTGTATGGTTATCAGGTCATATCTTAAGTTGATTCACTTCTTTTACCAATTGAGCAAGATAATTCCTACCATTATTTCTTGTTTAACATTATTTTCTCTCCCATCGCATGGTGATTTTCTCATCTTACCGCCATTCCTTTGCCTTGTTCAGCTATGTCTGATTACACCAATCACCTATCTTATATCAACATCTGTCATCTGCACTTGAAAACTCTAAAAATTTTGAAATTTTTACACCTCAATTATTTCTTAAATTTCGATACTGTTAAGATTTTGATTCCCTTCTGTCCATGAGCAATCAATTTTGGTCGTCTTGTTTATCGTGCCAAAGTGTCTTAGTTGCTGACTAGACTTGAATGTGTTCTAATTTCCATTGGGACCTGGATTTCCATCCTTGGATGCTCGTGCCCAGACTTCGTTGATCTTATTCTCCATCTTGTCCAAATTCTGATTTACTCAAAAGTTGATCAACTTAGATCGTGTTGAGACAAATTTCTTTATCGTGGTTGGATTTTAATGCTATTAACCCTCGTGCATTGCCTTCTGATTTTGATCATGTTTGGATTTTGAATACTCGTGTCTAAACTCTTTTCGACCCTGATTTAATTTTCTGATTATATCTGAACTCATTATGCTTAGTCGTACCCAGATGACTTAGCGTGACTAAGCCGACTTGAATCATTTGATTATGATTTTAACGATCATAATTATACATTTTATCTTGCCTCAAACTCGTGCCTAAAATTTTTGACTTTCAATCACGACTAACTAGTGTGACTACGAAATTAGTCGTGTTAGAATTAAACATGTTTAACTTTCTACCGTGCCTAATTGACTTGGGTTCCTTCCTAAATTGTGCTTTTAAGACCTTGATTTTGAATTCATGATTTATCGTCTTTCACAACTGAACTTGGATCTTGATCGTGCTTATATCACCTATAATCTGATTTCTATCAAATCTATCTCTCAATCGTGCTATACTCAAAATTTTCTCTCCATTTGCTTCTCTTAGCCCTGTTTTAGATCATGACTATCCGACTTTGATTTTCATGATCTTGATAATCTTAACCCTCAAATCGTGCTAAAAATCTTGAACCCTAATCGACTGTGTCGAAATAGATCTCCTTCGTACTTGAATTTTGATTCTCTAGTCACTCGTGCTCATATATTATTCCTGATCATGACTAGGGTTGCGATTTTTCGTCGCTCTACTCTACATCGTGCCTAAGTGGTTAATCATTCCAGAATTCTTGAACGCGTTTGGGTCTTGATTTCACTCATGACCAGGTGGTTAAATTATTGATCAATGTTTTTGCTAAGCATTGTTTATTCCGAACAATGCCTAATCACATCATTTTCAACTTGATCGTACCGATCTACCCAAAAATCTAATTTCTTTGACATGGATCATATTTATCGATGTTTTGACCTGATTCTGACTTGTTCGTAATCGAATGATTCTTGATTTTCTAGTCGCGGCTTCGTGCTTACCTACAAAGCTGTGACTATAAATCCCAATCATGCCAAACCTTGTTTTGGTCATGGTTAGCTTTTCATCTTGATCGAGCCTGTGCGACTTTCGGATTGATTTTTCATCAACCTAAGTCCGACAGATCACCCCGTACTTGAACTTCATTTATATCTTCGATTCTCCTAATCGTCTCTAAAATTATGCCCCAATGACTTGACTTATTCTGAAATCATGCACATATGGTTTTGTTCATATCATGATTCTATCGTGCCAAATTCATCATCGTGCCTGAACAATTTTGAATTGATTATCTTGATCGTGCAAAACTCGTCATTCTTGGATCGTGCCTAAAATATTGCCTAAATCTTCTATCCTGTTTTAAGCCCACTACCAACCTTTAATTTCGAGGACGAAATTTTTATGAGGTGGGTAGGATGTAAGCCCCCTAAATTTCAGAATTTATTTTTTGAATTTTCTAAGTGAATTATTTTCGATAATTCATTTTTATTTAATAAATTTTGATCATTAATTGCTCCTTACCGTGACTTGGATTTCCAGAGCATCAGGGATGCCAGTCTACGGAAACTTTCTTCTTCAAGTTTGTAGTAGATGAGATTATCTTTATGTTGATATATCGTGTCCCACTCGAACTTGTACGCTTGTGCTCCATTTGCTTCGCACAACTTTCGGGCCAATTTAGACCAATTTATCGTCTGCCGTAATTCGTGACTTAATTTCCAACTTAATTTTCGGGCCTGACATCGGTCCAATCCAGTCGACCCAATATATGGACCTGGCCTATTTTGAGTCTACTATGCACGTGCCACTTGCGTGCCACCAAATTGATCTCTCCTGTGCTCCCATTTCATCCATGATTTAATTGGTTTAAATTTATTATTTTTAATTAAATCTTGGCCCCAAGCTTGTCTAACTTGACCCAACACCCAACCCAAAATGGTGTGACCCTACCATGTCTACCTATACACCCCACTGATATTTTTTCTTATTTTCCTACTCAAAAATATCCTCCTCTTTATAAATATCTATTTCTTTCTCTCCATTCAAATATAAACATAATATATATATACTTATAATATC
This sequence comes from Iris pallida, assembly GCA_029216955.1. Lineage (NCBI taxonomy): Eukaryota > Viridiplantae > Streptophyta > Magnoliopsida > Asparagales > Iridaceae > Iris > Iris pallida. The sequence goes on along the minus strand of JANAVB010000997.1, from coordinate 79,135 downwards.
TTTCTCCCCCCTTTATTACACTCACACACACACATCACCCACTCCTCCATCACAATCAGCACTCTTTCCCCCCATGTGGCCGACACCCCCTCTCTCTTTCTATACTTTCTCTATCTCTCTCATTAATATCACAACTCATTCTCTCCCTCTCTTTATTTTCCTCACAAACTCACACACACACACCATCATCCACAACAGCAACAATCCCCATGGCCGGCCGACCTCTCCCCATGGCCGACTTCTTCTCTTCCTCCACTAGCCCTCTCCTTCCTCCTCTCCATCAATACCTTTTCACCACCACCTCCACCACTTCAACCATCACCACCCCACCGAACCACCACCACCACCACTCCTCTCTCACTTCTCCTCCTCACCCCGCCACTCGCCGTGGCTGCGCCATCGTGCCAGGCCAGCATAGCCCCCCCTCTGCAGCAGCAGTAGCTGCGAGCAATGCGCAGCAGCGTACGGAAATGGGAGCAAGCAGCAGCGGCTGGCATGGCAGCAGCAGTAGCCGCGCACAGGTGCCGCCGCCGGCACCACGGACGTCGTGGTCGGCCACCCCCTGGCCGGGCACACTTGGATGCAACTTCCCGTAGCGGCCACCGTCCTCCGGGATGCGCCGTCTAGGCGTTTCGTGCGTTTAGCACGGGTTTCCGTCGGCGCGAGCTCGGAATGGATCCGAAAATGGCATTCCATTACAGCGACTTCGTGCACATTTTTCGAGAAATTCGACCGTTGGATCAACGATTTCTTTGCTCCATCTCAATCTCGGTATATATCTCTTCACTTCTCTCAATTTTGGTCTGTTAATTTTATCGTTTGATACATCAAAACCGGCCACCAAGTTGACCATTTAAATTGTGTAATTTTTGGACAGTTTTGCGGAGCCAACTTCGTCGGTTCGTATCTCCTCCATTGTAGCTCCGTCTGGCGTGCCACTAGTTCCTATACGCAGCTGGTATAACCCTCTTCCTACCCCTTAAGTTTTATTTTATTGTGAGCATATTTGATTGGTTGAATTCGACGCCAAAGTTGGCCGTCCGAATTCGTAATTTCCAAGTTGTAAAATTCTATTTTTGAACCCGGGAGTCCGAATTCAATATCTGACACCAACAGTAGACTCGTGGCATCGTTCTGGCATATTTTCATATAAAGTTTGTTAGATTTGGAGGACGAGGGCCCTGGCACGCATTTCGGTGTAAAGTGGGCCCTACAGTCCGGGTCAACTGGACTTTTTGACGTTGGCTCATCGGAATCCAATTCTGCACATGCCATTGAGTTCGTATCGTCATTCTGGACTCGTTGACATATAATTTGCTAGGTTTTAGTGGACATTGGTTCTGGCACGCATTTCGGTGCAAGTCGGATGCCAATATCCGGATCAACGAGTTATTTTGAGATCGGCTGATCGGAATCCAATTCTGGATATACCGTTGGGTTCGTATCTTCATTCTGGATTCGTGGGCATATAATTGTTAGGTTTAGTGGACTAGTTATCTTGACACATTTGTTGGTGCAAAGTGGGTCCGACACGGACACCGTTTTGACTCGAAATTACCTTTTTGCCCCTGTGTCCAAATTGGACGTATGGGCGGGCTATTCTAGCTTATTTGACCATTCTGGACCCGTTTGTGATGGTTGTTTCACCATGCGACAACATCTGCAGGTTTTTCCCCTATCTATCACCCTATTATTATTATAATCTTTCTCTTTTGTTTATATTTTGAGATCCATCGATTTCAGCAATTTCTCAATCACTAAAATTGAATGTGTTGACCCTGTAGATATTTATAGAGACTAGCCTTGACCCTGTTTGACCATGGTTGACTGCTTTGACTGAACGTCGAAGTAGAGTCAACATTGACCTAGGTTAGACTAGTTTTGACCTTAGTTGTCCACAGTTGACTATTTTGACCAAAAGTCAACCAGAAGTCAACCGTAGCCTAAAATTGACTAGAACTGGACCAGAGTTGACCAGTTGACCCAAAGTCAACTGTTAGTCGACGTTAGTCAAGTTTGACCTAGAGTTGACCTAGGATTGACCAGAGTTGACTAGTTGACCAAAAGTCAACTGTAAGTCAACCCTTGACTTAGATTGACATAGTTTGACTTGTTTTGACTTTCCTTGACCTAGTTTGACTTAGTATGACTTGATTTTACTTCCAAACCCTTATATTGATACAGTATTTCATCTATAGGTCCTCGAGGCACTGTTCTTGGACTCAGTCGACTTATCCATCACATCACAGGCGAGTACATTCTCTGATAATATTTCTGTTTTATGATATCGTCTATGTTTCTTATTTATAGTGTAGATATTCCTGTTCTTTTGACACATAGTTCACACGGATTGGTATTTGTCTGGATTCTGCCATGAGATGTTATTCCTGGTATTCTTTGGTATATATTGTATAAGTCTTTCTTGTTCCTTGTGCATTATATAGACACGATTCCTGCGAAGGCTAGCTACCCTCTCAGAGAATCACGCGTCATGATGTGTCATGGTTGGATCCACTATACTAGTCGGGGGACGGGGAGTATTAGTATAGATATGTGGTCAAAGCCTATTGTGCACCCCTTGTGCACCTATTGATTGTGAGTGTTGATCATATACCCCACGTATGGTTAGCCAGGCCTGTTACTATTGTGTAAGTTTCCAAGCCAGCCACGTATTGTAGCTAGTACTCACACACCTAGATAGGTGATTCTTGATTCTTGTACATGCCATGATCATTTTTACTTGCCTTGTTCTAGCTCTAGATTTACAGCTTACCTTGCCATGATACTCACATGTACATTTTGCGATTCCTTGTATATTCTTTCTATTTACTGCTACATTTTCAATATCGTCTAACTAGAACTGTTATTTTATATTTGTGCTCGTTCCATCCTGACTGGATATGTTGACAATATTTTAGGAGTAGTTGTGCCCTCAGTATTGGACTACAGGATGTTGCTAGCTGGGGTGGTTTTCGGTATTCTTCACCGTGAGTTGTCTCTCAGGAGTTCTAGGTCTGGTAGTTATTTAGCTTTGTTATTGTTTCCCTCTGCTTTATGCTTGTCTTATATGATCCTTGTAGATTTTAGTTGTTCTAGTGATATTGTTATTATTCTTGTCTTATCTTCCTTAGTTTGTGTAATGTGATACGAGTACCTTTACAGTTATGGATCTTTAGATGTTGTAATTAGTATCGGGTACTTGATAATGCTCTACCGCCGATACTGCGACGTAGGCTGGGCGTAGCCCACATATTCGTACCCGTATATCCGGGTGCGGGTCATGACAGTGTCTAAACGAATTTCAAACACGGCATCAAAACAAGCAGTAAAGATTGCCTCGTGTGGCCATATCGGGCTCGATTGGGCTCGACACAATACACGAGGAGCATCGTGCTCGTGCACCAGGTTAGGTCAGGTTTAGGGATAGGGTTTCGAGTCCCTGTACCGTATCCACGTCGTGTCTATGTGCGACACGAAGCTCGTATTAGAGAGCTCTGTTCGCGTGTGCACAGTCAGTGCAAAACCAGTGTGGGTTAGATCCCGTGTCCGATACGACACGAGAGTGTCTCAAACTCGGGGAGGGGTCTGTCAGAGGTTGCCCCTACCTCTGTGCCAAATGAAACGAGTGCACGTGGCATGTCGTATCCAAAAACTGTGTCGGGTAACAGGACAGTGAACCGTGGTCTCGTGCACAGGTTTGTATCCAGTTTTGGACACGAAAAGGACACAAAAATGTGCTCAGTCATACAGAATATTAAATCACACATATAGGGCTATCCAAATATAAAATTAGTTTTGAAAAAGGAGAATAAAAAGTTCACATAGGAATTTTATCAAACACTTTAATATATACACCGATACGTGTCCGATATGCGTATCAAATGGACACGAATTCCTACCAAACTCGAGGAACAGCTAGGGGAACCCTAAATAAATGCATCTATGAAGAAAAACCAGGAATTTAATGGGTTTAAAGGCTATTACCTATTGAGAGTCAAATCTCAATAAAAAGCCTAGGAATGAGACTTCTCCTCCAACTTGCAACGGTCCAAAGCTTCCAAATCCTTGCTAGATACCCACCAATGGCTTCCTCTACACTAGGGGAGTGTGTTGCAATTGATTTGGTCCAATTTGGATTTGATTTGAAGAAAAGGGGCTAAAATTGGGGAAGAATACTAAACTAGGGTTTGAAAGGCTATGAAAAGAGGCAAGGTGTGATGAAGAGATATTTATATAGAGGTGGGGATCCTTTGATGGCAGCCTAGGGTTTATTCTAAGGTTAGGGTTAAGTTTCATGAAGTTTAGAGGCCTCTAGCTAGTTCAATTTAAGCCTCAAGCTAAAGGCCCAAATGATAATATCTAATTCCTAACAAATATCTAATCTCCACTAATATCTAGATATTCCTAACCTTGTCATGTAATGAGAACTTCTAATCTAATATCTAGGCTCATGGTTAGTAATCTAGATTAGGTTAACTTCTAGGTTAGTCTCTAACAATTCAATTAGCACAATATTAATTAATCAAAATTCATTTTCACTAAAAGTCCAAAGATGACCAAAATACCCTTAGGCCAAAAATGATAATTAGTCATCCTAATCACATGGTTAGGTCTCCTTGGTCATGGTTAGGCTCTAGGTCAAGTAATCTCTAGGGTTTCACTAGCAACACATCAAAATCACAAATCACATATTTAAATAGTTTTAAATTAATTAAAAATTACCAAAAATCATAACATGACTAAAATCATTTTCTTAAATGATTAAAATCACAAAAGATCAAAATTGCCCTCATTTCAGAAAAGTGGGTGTTACAAGTCTACCCCCTTAGAAGAATTTTGTCATCGAAATTAATATGGTCGTACTCCTTCTAGGTCAAACCCCCAACAATCATGATCTCAGAAAAATTCATCAAAATTATGTAATTTGAAATAATAACATACAGGGTCATGGCAGGCAATATATGTTTGGGGTCTCATCTAGCTACTCTAACCATACTAGGTCAAAAGCAGTCATAAGGTGTCAAAGCATACGACAATGGTAGGGTGCCATACTGGAAGGGTAAGGAAAACGATCAATCATCAAAAGGTTGTAAGGTAGACTAACATCTTATATAAAAACTGGTAGATATTATAAACAATAGAGAATTAACTATAATGGGTTTCTATTCTACTATCAAAACTAAACTATTAATTCTAAGATAAGACCTAATACAAGTCATCAAATCATTAAGAAGAATTATAACTAAATGAAATTCTACAAAGAATTAGACAAATTAATCTAAAGTTATCCCTACTCCTAAGTTATTTGATGATGGAAAACAATTTTTTTAACAGAAGTGAAATAGAAGAGGTGATACTTTAAAAACCTTCTCAAGATATAATCTGATAATCACATGCGTTTGTCCAAAATCATGATACTCAGAATCTTCGCCACGCTAGTAAGCAAGGCTGCATGAACGGTAGAGTCCATAACTGGGGTATGCATCTCTATGATCATGTCGTCCGGAATCCTTTCTATGCCGACTAATATAGCTGCCAGAAATTTCAAATCTCTTGATCAAGATATATACATCCGAAGTCAGGTCCCTATGTTCTTGCCATGCCAGCTAATATAGCTGCGATAAACTCTAGAATCCATAACCAAGTAGACGTTTTACCATCCCTGTTATTCCCGTCAACATATGTTATCAGAAGATACCGTAACTCGGGTCATAAAATTCATCTCGATAAGAAAAATCAAAATCAACAACGATCCATCAAAATCAAATTCAAATATCAAGGAGTAAGGGTGAATCAAAACAAGAGAAAAGGATTTCAAATTTGAAGTTCAAAATAAGATTCTCAAGGGTCATCCCAGGAATCTCTCAAGGAATTCTAATTGTGATTGAGTATCCTCTCATTTTAATACGTTACTTCCTATATTCTATCGCAGGTGCGCAGCAGTACAACTAATCGTCGTACTACCACGACTTCGCACAAATGCCAACTTTCAATATTTGTCATGTGGATCACCAGACCACATGATAGGGATTTGTCCCTGGTAGGGGTGAGCAAATACCGACCGCTACCAAAAAAATGATCGAATACCGATTAAAAATATCCCGAAAAATCGAACCGAAATTTTGTACTGATAACAAATTACCGAACCGATTAAAATATGGTATAATGGTAGTGGTAACGGTTTGAGGGTAATACCATACCAAAAATACGAACCGATTATATATATATATATATATATAAAATTGGCTGCTCTCTTCAGCTCCCGATCCTCCATGGCTCTGCTCTGATTTCTCGGTCTCTCTCTCTCTCTCTCTCTATATATATATATATATATATAATTGGCTGCTCTCTTCAGCTCCTGACCCCCCATGGCTCTGTTCTGATTTCTCGGTGGCTCTGGCCACCCTGCAGGCAGGAGGCGAGCCCAGCGGCCGCCCCGACCTCCAACGCTCCTTCGACCCCCCTCCAAGCATAGCTGGCCGACAGTCACCTGCCCGAGTCCCTCCCCCTCAGGTCCATCCCCGGACCACCAGTCTACACCCCTTGCTCGAGCGGTCGCGATCGGCCCTACGGCCGCGATAGACGCCGGCTGTTCAGCAGCACCTTGTTGCGGAGACGTCGGCCCCCCGGATGCCCGGCCACACCGTGTGCTTCCAAAGACCCTCCGTCGCCGTTCCGACGGGCACGGTGCCCTCCCCGCCGGTGGGTGCCGCCACCTCCGGACGCGGGACCGACCTTGCGGTTCTACACCCCCCGCCACGCCTTTTTTCCCACCCAGCACCCCCACTAATTCAAATTTCAAACTCAACTGCTGATTCCTTCCCCCCACTCTGTAGCTTTGGCTGCGCCAGGCCCTTGCCTATGCGTCCAAAAGCTTTCTCAAGGACCCAGCCTATGCGCACATGTTGGCCGAGCTGGAGTCCCAACCCCATGCGCATATTACGGATTAGGTGCCTCCTTATGCGCCCACATCCGTCCCGATGCTGGGTGTTCGTGCGCCTTCTTTGGCTGTAGCTTCCCGCCATTACTGTACGCATATGGACACCGTTCGTCTAATGGTGCCAGCCTCTGCGACCACTGTGTTGATGACGCATTCACCCCCCATTGCGGAGCTCGCCTCAGCACCCAACCCTCCTCCGCTGGCCTAGGACAACCAGCATCTGTGGGCGCATATCGCAGCCCCCACAGCTTATGTGCCTACTCCCAGGAGTTTGCTTGCGCCCACCAAAACTATAACACCCCTACCCTGGCGCATGGCACCACCCCAGGCGTGGCATATACGCCCTCTGCAAGACAGCCGGTGCGGGCCCCCCTTGTCGGGTGACGTCCCGGATTGTGTCGATGGTTTTGCGCATACCCATGCTTGTTCTCTTCCCGAGAAGGACACCATCCCAGTTGGCTTTCAATGCCCCTCTCATTCCGTCTGCGTTACTCAGTCAGAACCTGCTCATTCACCCAGTGAGTTTTCTGAAGATCCGATCCATCCATCCGGATCTTCGGCCAGCACAGGCCACACCCTCTAATCAGGTGCGCCCTCCCTTGTCGACATGGTTAAAACTTCCATACCTCCCCCACCAACCTCCCCAATCTTCGAGGTGGCCCTCCCGGCAGCTGATCATCCCTCCTCAGCAGACCCCAGCAACATCGTGCACTTCTCCGTAGCTGATCTCTCGACTCTATCAGCCTCTCTATCGGGCACCTACGTCATGCTCTTCACCCCTACCTGTGCTAAGATCAACCGGGTCAAGGTAGCAGTTAACGCCTAGGGCCTCGCTCCGGGATTCAGCCTCGTCCCCCTCGAAACTAAATGCATCCTCTTGCACACATTGTCTAGTTCAGATGACATATCTGTCCGGAGTCACTACTCAGGTCGAATAGGAAAACATCTCTTCAAGATCGACAAGTGGGCTCCCGAAGTCGTCACGTCTGTCTCTACGAGTGTGTCCACTTGGGTCACATTCCCGAACCTCCCTCTCATCTATTTCGCTCCAGCGGCTCTCCAACGGATTGTCGGTTCCTTCGGTACACTTGTCTCTTTGGCAGATGAAACCCATTTCATTTCCAAAGGTTATTACGCCAGAGTTTGCATGGAGATCGACTCATCCAGAGAGATGCCGACGAGCATTCAAATCGATCTGGGCAGGAATACCCATACTCAGCATATCATTTACGATCAGTACCCCTATGCCCGTTCAGCATATTCTAAAAAGAGAAGGTCTACCGTCAGTCCACCCTCATGCCGCTGCTCAGTACCCTCAGAGCGCACCCTCTCGGCTCCTCATCTAGATCCAGATCCCCAGACCCCTCTCTGTTCACAGAACACATCCCTTGCGTCGGCCAGCACCATTAACCTCTTGCAGCTTCCCTCAACCCCCTCGGATATCCCTACATCAGCATCGGCTCCAGACTATCCTCCCGCTGCCTTCTCGGAGAGGACATCCGTCACCGCCATGACCTCCTCCACCGACACTGCCATCATCCCCAACCTGGATACCTCCGAGGCTACGGCCACTACAGAACTTCTACTGGTACGTCAGCAGGAGACCTCAGTTTTCTCCGAGATCGCAGAACCTTTTCCTTTCACAGGGGTCCCGACCACAGCCACTCAGCGCTGGGACCCTAACGAAGTCCCTATCTCGAGCTCATCACCCACCGCTGGTCCCATAGATTTGGATCCAGCACCCAACCCAGATTACGCCACTGCAGCCCTAGCATCGTCGCTCCGTGAATCACCAATCCAATACCGTGATTTTTTTGAGCGGATTGCTACTGTCTTCTCCCCGCCAGAGGTGCTCCGGGAACTCTACGTCTATCGCAACATGGACGAAAACCCCGATCTAGCTTACACGATCCTACCTAGAATGCTAGAGGCCGAACAAGCACTTGATGCGGCTATGGGCATTCATAACAATGAACACATTAACCTGAAGACCTATTTTGCAGACAAATTCTAGAAGCTCAAGTTGCTTAACGAACCGCGGGAGGCACGGCCTAAGCTGGAAGATACTGAGTTGGCTGCGGTGCCAGATCCGCCTAGGGTCCTGCGCTCCTCCATCTCGGGAAAGTCATAGTTCCCGCTCTTTAAGTATCCTCCTTAGTTCGGGCCGGGCGGGCGCTCCCTCTCCCCCGCATCCCGTCTTCTTTTTGTCCTCCCCCCCGATTCTTCCGGGCGGTTTAGCTTCCTCATTTTTGGCTTTGTAGGTCGGCCTTCTCCCGAGTGGAGGTTTTGTTGGTGCTTGGGCCATCTCCCGGCACCTGTTTAGCTTTGAATAAAATTCTCCATTTCAATATATATATATATATATATATATATATATATATATATATATATATATATATATATACACATTTTTTCCATATATATACATTTTTTTCCCTTAGAATGTTGTTCGTGATTAATTTTATGTTTCTAATATATATATATATATATATATATATATATATATATATACATTTTTTCCATATATATACATTTTTTTCCCTTAGAATGTTGTTCGTGATTAATTTTATGTTTCTCTTTTTCATTTTTATCTTTGTTTTAGTTGAGAATCAGTTTGTTAGAACTTAGAATGGATTTTGGTGGAGTTGAAGTTATGTTAAGAACACTAAGAATTGGGTTTTTGAGTTTATATTTTTGTGTTTTCATATAATTTTGAAGTGAATTTTAGTGTACTTGAACTTATACTAAGGATTAAACTTAGTGATCGTGTTTGATCTTTTAAGCTCTTTTTTAGGTATTTACAACTTGTTACATACTATTCTAATAAATTTGACTAAGTGCTTGCTTGTTAAAGACTTGGCTTTGGAATTTAATACTTCCAAAAAAAAAGTGAAAAAGTATTTTTCTAGGTTAAGAGGTTCATATTAAGTGTGTTGATCAAATGTTAAATGGTAAAATATCGATACCGAACAAAAATCGACCGAACATCGATTTAACCGAAACCGAAAAAACTGATTCTAAATGGTACGATATTGGTATTAATTTTTTAAATACCGATTAAAAAATACCAAAAAATCTAACCAAATACCGACCGATTATACCAACGCTCACCCCTAGTCCTCGGAGGAGTTCAACTGGATCTTCATCCTTCCAGCCTATAGTTATCCAGTTCGGGTTACCAAAACTTGTTTAACAGAAGCGAGCTCAGAGGCCTTCATCGACGTAGTTCCATGCATTCCAGCATGAAAGGCCTCAGCAGTATATGCAGACCCAAGCTCAGAGGCAGAGAGGCCAGCAATATCAGACAGAACAAGAAGCATGTACCTATTGTGGCAAGATAGGGCATCTCAGATCAGTTTGTCGGGCGACCAATAGGCGATGCTTCCGCTGTGAAGCAAAAGACCATTCAGTTAGCACTTGCCCCTATCCGACTTCTCAAGGACGACCAGCTATACCAGATGTACCACCTCAGTCCTTTCAGTCACATCAGTCATCACCTCCAGCAGTGGATGAGCAGTTAGGACCAATACTAGATATTCAGCCATTGGCACAGTATCCTCCGCCATCGCGAGCTCAGAGGGTCAGGCAGCGCAGAGCACAGTTGTATGCGAAGTCTCAGGGGCAGCATGAGGGTAGTACCTAGGGAGTCTTAGGTACCATCTTTATGGTCTTCTTTTAGTTATGCCTTTTTGATTTATTCTTCAGTAGCCGACCAGGTAGTGGCAGTATATCTTAGGTTCTTATCGGTGACCTTGTATTTCAACTATATCAGGAGTACAACGGTCGCCTTGACTTATTCGTGAGTGAATAAGAGTTTCTCGTCCCACTCTTCTGTCTTCGTATCTTGAGATACATGATATCTATCATGTGTCTCGACTACGAAGATACGTCCTAGGTAGAGTCATGTCTTAGACTAAGTCATTGGTACCGACTTACTTTGAGACTTGACCCCTATCTATTTTGGGAGTCAGCTTAGGCCGACAAGGGCGGGTCCCTACTCAACTGACTCAGAAGACATATTTATTCATATGTCTCTAGCCCTTCTTGATTGTGGTTGTGTTATTGCTTACGTATTTATTTATAATATTGTTGCCTTCATTTATTTATATGTCAAGCTTTGTTTTATTGAGATGGTTGTATTTTCTTGAGCTTTTGTTTTGGTTGTCATGCTTGACTAGCTTTAGAAAATTTCGAGGATAGAATTTTTCTAAGGATGGGAGAGTTGTGAGGCTCATCTCACAATATCGGTATTTATATACGGATACGTATTTTTGTACTGTGTTTCATATTTTCTTGGTTTTCAGAATGCTTTAAAATTTCCCAACTTATAGATTTTTTTCTTGACCGGCATATCTCCAGTATACTAGTGTATACCGACGGCATACCGCCTGGACAGATTTTTCATATTTTAGATATTTTGGATTTCCTGATATTTTTATAAATATTATTTTTGAAATTTTTGTCAATAGTGTTTTGGATATTATGATGAATAGTATTTTTGATATTTTTGTGAATAGTATAGATGTATTCTACTATCCAATGGATAGTTGGTTTTCTTTTGATGGTTAGGATTGACTTAGATCTTCACATGGATCACCATCTAACGGTTATGATTATTTTCCCTTCTATATACCCTTTTACTTTATCTCTCCTCTCTCTTTTCATTCTCTTCACTCTTTTTTCATTTCTTCTTCTCTTCTCTCCCCTTGAAAGCTTGCCAAGATCTTGGTCTTGAGGCCTAGAGTGTGGTTTCTTACCCCTCTTGGAGATTAACCTATGCAAGTACATCTTACCAAATCTCGAGCAATATTATTTTGTTGTCATTTTTGTTTGTTCTAATCTCTTCCTTGCATGATTCTAAGCCCCTTTAGAACTTGGAGTTTTTGGTTTTGATGTTTACATTTTTGTAGATCTATGTTTGTAGTTTTTTTATTTATCTTGGTTTTGATCTCTTAAACTTTGTTATTTCCGAAATCTAAGGGTTCCATGTTGTAGGGAATTTCATTCTACCCAATTTTGGCTTTTGAACCACTTAATTTTGACTTATTTTAAGGAAGTTATGGCATTTTGAGTTCATGGATTCCCTATCCACTTCGGTGCTGATTTGGGGAAGATGAACAGCCTGCACACCTTCCCGCACAGACTGTGCACCTTCCGACACAGACTGCACCTTCCTGCGTAGCCTGCGCACCTTCCTGTACAGCCTGTGCACCTTCCTGTGCAGCCTACGTACCTTCTGCGCACCTTCCTGCACAGCCTGTGCACCTTTTTACGCAGACTACACCTAGCACCTGCGCCTTCCTGCACAGACTGCACATGCGCCTTCCTGCGCAGACTGTACTGCTCTTTCCTGTACTTGGCTTTTTTGTCTGTTTAAGTTGTTTTGTAGCTAGAATTTTGAAAAACTCAAAACGTGAAAGTTATAGATCTTTGTCTTGGCTTCAAGAATCTTCTTATTTACCTTAATTTGAGTTCATATGCGACTGATAGTTCAATCACAGTTTTTGATCTTCTTTGTATGTTTTCTATATTTGACCTAAAATACGACGACCCAACTTGATAACTTGTTTATATTGAACTTAACTTGAACATGACAACATGATCTCATCTTGATAATCTTGATAGTGTCCCGTCGTGGCGCACCCATGTTATATATCTTCTTTGCTTACTAGATAGTGGTCCATCGTGGCGCACCCATGTTATATGTCTTCTTAGCTTACTAGATAGTGGCCCGTCATGGCGCACTCATGTTACATATCTTCCTTGCTTACTAGATTGTGATCCGTTGTTGTGCACTCTTGTACATGTCTTTTCTTGCTTACATGATAGTGGCCTGTCATGGCGCACCCCCTACTTTCTCTATAGTGGCTCGTCGTAGCGCACTCCTAGCTTCCAGCTTATTATATTTTCTTGTTGTGGCTTATTATAGTGCACTTTCTTGTATTGTCCAGTCTTGCATATCATGTTCAGGATAGATTCTGCGGAATGCCACACCCAGAATCCAACAAGAAAATGTTAATGACTAATAACTAGCTTGATTATCTAGATTTTTGGGAGGGCAAATTTTTTTAGTTACCTGCAGCCCTTCGTGTTCCGGTCTCTCTCTCTCTCTCTCTATATATATATATATATATATATATATATATTATATATATATATATATATATATATATATATATTTTATATATATATATATTATATATATATATATATATATATATATATATATATATATATATATATATATATATATATATATATATATATATATATATATATATATATATATATATAAAATATATATATATATATATAGGATTTGGAGCTATCTTTCTTGATGAGCACACTTCCAACACACCGTCGGGTGGGGCACTTCTTTAGGACACACGTATCTTACTGCGGTGTGTCTGCTATACTTATTTTTCTTTTGGCCTATATGAGTCGGATAGTCTGCAGGACATGTAGCTGGATTGGATTTCACAAAACTGCATCTTGTTAGTACTTAGGATTGTGCTAACCCTAGTTAGCTAATGTATAAAGTCGTACTCATTGCTTGGCCATGATTGTTGTATGGAGTCCAGTCCAGTCTAGTTTTGTCTAGGCAGTGTCCGGATTTATTTATTTCAGTACATCATCGCTTATGCTTTACTTTTGCCGATAAATGATTAGAGACTAAGTTCTGTTCAGGAGAAGGGTTATAACCCCGATCCTTGTTTGATTTATGGGTTGTAACTTACGTTTCGAAAAAGTTCTTATGCTATCTTATCATTTGTCGTTCTATATAGTTCTTACATGCTCACATATCCCAGTTATCTCACATGGTCACATGTACCATTTTTCTTACATTGTTTAGTTTATTTCACATGTTCACATGCTTCCGTTTAATTCACATGTCTACAGTTTACTTTATGTCATATATTATTTACTTTATGCTCTATGTTGTTTGCTTATTGTCTTTTCTATTCTCGGGGTAAGTGCATTGGTAGTGCACGTGTCGGTCCATATTTATTTATTTTTGTCTCTATCTATTGCTATGTTAGTTATTGTTGGTTTCAGTTTATAGTTTGGCTTCCTTTGTGGTACTTGTTATTGGGGGTCTGACCCCACTGGTTTTGTTTGGCCAGATCTAATAGAGGAGCCCGAAGGATCTTCCGTACCATCTACTCGACGGTGACTACCTGGAGCACCAGAGTACTGTAGAAGCATGAAAAATACTAAAGAAAATGACTCATGCGGCCAAAGAACCCCATGCGGCTCAGAAAGCCCATGCGGCTCGGAGAGTCATGCGGCATAAGGAGCTATGCGGCCCGAGGCATTCCATGCGGCTCAGAAGACACGTGGCCTGACAGTGCCTCCCTCCGACCCATGCTGCATTAATTGCTTTGACGGCAGACCCCTCTGAAAAGTTGACAGCCCTGACACAAAAGCAGGTAATTATGACTCTGTCATAATGATGAATATCTAGGGAAGAGAAAAGAGATCTCTGACACAAATCCCCCGAGAGCCATAAAAATGCCACGTGGCCTTGCCACGTGGGCGTTCGTATGCGGCTCACTTCTCATGCGGTTCAGAATGAATCCTATGCGGCTCAGGTCAAGAAAGCCTCATGCGGCTCGAGCAAAGAACTTCTCATACGGTTCAAAGTGAATCTGTCCTATGCGGCTCAGGCCAAGAAAGCCTCATGCGGCTCGAGCGAGGACTTCTCATACGGTTCAAGAGGATCATGTCCATGCGGCTCAGGCGGATATGTACCTATGCGGCCCACAAGGATTACTCCCCTGTGGTTCGAGGGCTCAAGTGAGGGCCACTGCCCAGGCAGCCCTGACACGTGGGCTTAACCATATGCGGCTCAAATTCATATGCGGCTCACTCGTCATGCGGTCCAGATCCCCCAGCAGCTCCTAGGACACGTGTCCTAAACCGATTAATTCCTCAGATTTGCTGCCATTAAAGATTAGGTCAAATCCCAATAATCTGGGACACGTGGCAGAAGAATAGATCTAATTTATTCGCAGATATCAGAATATCATTATAAGGAAGATTTATTCCAATCAGCATTAATTGTTAATGGGATTTGGTGTAATCTACACCTAAGGGCTCGAATTCGTCACAATCAGAAACGAACGGCCTGGATTGACCAATCCCCAGGCCGCCGCCATCTCCAAGAGATAATCATTGGCAACCCTAATGATCACATCCCACTATTATAAATTGCAAGGTGCCATTCCCTTGTAAAGATATACAAGATCAGAGAGAAACACGTATATACAGGGAGACTCCCCAATAGTCGAAAAGAAAATACACAGAGAGAAAGAAGCCAGAAGAGCAACAGGAGGAGAGCCAGGAGAGCATTTCTTCACCAACGCCAACCATCTTTTCACAAGGAGCCAAGGCCGTATACCGATCGTCCAAGAAGTAAGGCAGGGCTGCCGTCGCCTTCCCGAGCCTCTACCGTCACCCCCCAGAATCTAAAATAAACAATTGTACTTAGACTGCTGTACCTAGTTTTTCGTCCCTAGGCTTTTTTTGTACAAGCGGGTTTGTATTGTGAGTCTAAAGTTCAGTCCTTCCATAAAACTGTTCTGTACTTTTACAATCAATGGCAAACACGATGGCGACTCTGCTGGGAACTAACTTCTCCACGGCTGAGGAGTTGGTGATGCAATCAGATGCAGCCAAGCTTGGCTCCACGCAACAAAAGATGGTCGCCCGGTTCGACCAACAGGCGTTCGAAGAAATGCTCTCCGACAAGAGCACTGGCCCGGTCCAGAAGCGAGCCCGCACAAAGAAGGCCCGTAAGGAGTGGAGACCCCGATCCTTCGTTCCTACTGAAGCTCTTGCGGAGACACCCTCTGTTGTTCAAGACGGCGAGAAAGACTCTCCTGCGGCCCCACTTCAGACCATAGACAACTCTGCTGTCCCCAAGTCCGGCAGAAGAAAATACTATGATGCTGGACTTGCAGGGGCAAAGAGGAACTCTATGAGATCCGAGCCGCATAAGAGTATTAGCCGCAGAAAGAAAGCTCATGCGGCTACATCCGCCAGCCGCATGGAGAAAACTCATGCGGCCACATCTGTCAGTCGCATAGCTTATGCGGCTACAGTTGCCAACCACATGGATGAAACTCATGCGGCTAAGAAAGTCAATCGCTTGCAGAAAACCCATGCGGCCACAATTGCCAACCGCATGCGGCCAGCCTGCACGGTCGTGACTCCTAGCCGCATAAAAATAACTCATCCAACGGCAGAAGACAACCGCATGCAGACAGCCTGCACGGCACCCAATTCTAGCCGCATAGCGACCGTTCCACGCTTCTTTCGATCAGTCTTCGACCGTTTCTCGTGCGGTCCTGACTCTGATGGTTCTCTGGATGATAAGCCAGACTCTGTGGTGTTCAACTTGGACTCCTCCTATTACACACCCGCGAGTGCTAAAAGGAGAAAGTCTAGGGCAGCGCGGGCTCACCAAGCCCAGGCAGCTGTCCCAACATCTAACTATCGGGGCATCCCGTTGATTATCATACGGGCCTCTGATGGGAATTTGTATAGAACCGCTCGAGTCCAGTCCCCGGCGGCAAAAGGACAAAGTGGTTCCTTTGACCTGCGTGAGGCGATCCTCCACAAGCGGAAGGAAAGAGAAGGAGCATCGGAGTGCAAAGAGTCCTCGCTTGGACATCACTGCACCCAGATCATCGTCAACTGCTGTTGCAATAACGCGGCAGTAATGAAAGACCGGCCGTCCGTCTTCCAAAGACAACGGCATCCGAGCTCAGAAGACGAGGCACCTCCTGTTGTCTCCTGCAATTCTACCCAAAAAATCCCCGCCGAGGGGAGAGAGAAGAAGACAAGCATCTCCAGCCCGAAAATATCAACCACTACAGCTAAAAAATTGTCGGCTAAACGGTTGCCCTCCACCGGAGTATACCAACACACCCGTTCAAAGACAAAATCTGCTGCAACGGGAGATTCATCGTCTACGTCCCTGGAGGTCGTAGGAGCTGGGGGTAGTACTCCTCCGAACATACACAACAATCCAATGTTTCAAGGAACCGAGCCCGGGGAAACCACCCTCCCATCAGGTACAACAGACGCTGATGTCCCCGAGGATATCCATGGCTCTCAAGACGAAGCAAGCTCCGAGGCTGGGGATACCGTTCCCTCCGAGTTCGAGTCCGAAGAGAACATTCCCACCTACCCCGATGACTTCTCGGTGCATGGGTATGACTCGGAGGGCACATCCTCCACCGTTCCTTCCATCACTCCTCATGTAAGGACGGTATTCATGACGGACAGCAACCAAGGTGGTTCCAGCGATCGCCAACGCATCGACACTTTGGAGGCTATACTGCAGGCCTTGTCAAGTCTGTAGATGAAATCAAAGCCGCTCTTCCAACTCTGCAAGAAGAAACGCCTGGCCAAACAAGCACGGGTCCCGCGGTCAATACGGACTCGAACTCAGCGGCACCAAACCCGGGCAATAATCCTTCCGAAATAACAGCCCCCACCGCGACAGATGAGACCTGAGAAGTAAGGAGAGAGGTCCAGGAGCTCCGAGCCATGTTCCATGCCCGAGAAAATGCTCAAGATCTCAGAATACGGCAACCATACCCTGCTGAATGGAGGGATGTTCCATTCCCACCAAGATATAAGCCGTTCAATATCAACCCGTATGATGGCAAAACCTCAGCAAGTCGGTACATCACTTACTTCGAGGTCACCATCGACCATCTGCCCCATGATGATGCTATCCTCACACGGTTATTCATTGGGACGTTGGAAGGAGTCGCTTTCGATTGGTACCACAATCTGCCGGACAACTGCATCCACTCCTTCACCGGCTTCAAGCGCCTGTTCCTAGAACGATTCTACGAAGTAGGACAGGACGTCACTATGTCCACTCTCATGGACGTCGTCCAAGGGGAGAGGGAGTTGACGAGGAACTACATCGAGCGGTTCCGCCAGACCGCCATGAAGCTGCCCTCCGGAAATCCAGATTCATCTTTAATTAAAATTTGTCAAAAGAGACTGCTCCCAACGATCAGTCTCTGGATGGGCGAAAGTCAATTCAAAGATTGGAAGACATTCATCATCAGCGCCACAAGCGCCGAAGAACGACTGAAGAAGGCTCGCCAACTGGGATTGTACATCTCAGAAGGAAAAAACAAGGGCAAGCGTCCCAACAACGATAATGGGGGTAGCCCCTCTAACAATCGGGACAGCAAGGGAAAGCAGGCTATGGTTGCCGATACTGCACAAAAACCTGAGCCGAAGCCAGCAGACAAACAATGGCCGCAAATCGATTACTCCTTCGAAGACAGTCACGTCAAGCCCATCTTGGACATGCTCATACAAGGGGACAGAATTCAGCTTCCTCCACCAAGATGGGAACCGCGGCCGGCAGAGATGGAGAATCCGAAATACTGCCATTATCATCGCTATGTTCATCATGCTACACACGATTGCTACCAGCTGAAACGGTACATCCAGAACCTCATCGATTCGAACGCTCTGGCCATCGATTTCGAAGAGGTAACCGTGGCGGCCAATATGGTGTCCGTACAATTCGGCAGCTTCCCTCCAACGGAGACTCAAGACGGGGTGATCCCCGTCCCTCTGGCGACAATAGAGATTACCAATCTTCCACTTTCCCGAGATCAGGCTGCCGGTCTAGTACCCCTCACCACATCACGAGGGGAGGTCATATGGATCCATCCAGACTTGGTATCAGAAGTGACTCGGCCCACACCATCTACCACCGACAAAAAAAAGTGGAAAAGTTAGGACCTGCCACACAATCTCTGCAGACAACGAGGAAGCTACAGCCGTCGTCACGCGGTCCGGAGCGCAATCCCAACCTGTGGTTGACAATCCATCTAAAAATCATCAACCCACTACAACTGATGCTCCGGGACCGGCTCAGCCTTCGACGACCGACAAGCCTAGGCCGAAGGAGACTCGCTTCGACAAATCTCTCCGAAAAGAAGCAGCCCAAGGGCTAGAGAGGCCCTACAACTTTGACATCTTAGCACAATTGGCTAACACCGGCCAAGTTGTCACTGTACGAACTCCTAAGGCTCTCCAAGGACGTTCGTATTGCATTGAGCGAATTACTCCAAAATGTCGATGCCTATCTGGCTCAATCCAACCTCACCGGGGAGGACTTACCCATGGATCTTCAAGACAGTGCCTGCACGGGAGCAATGCCCAACATCGTCTTCACTCTGCAGGACATGCTCATCAAGACCAACCTACACGATCGCCTGCTACACTATACGGGATACATCGGCGACGTGAAGGTGGATCGGATGCACATAGATCCTGGCTCTTCCATAAGCATCATCCCGAAGGGCCTGCTACATCATCTCCGTATCCCATTGCATCGTCTGACGCCTACAAGCACCGCCATCAGCGGTTTCAATTCGGGCAGGAGCTACCCTATTGGAAAGATTCGTCTGAAGTATCAAATTGGCGACCTCCAATCCGAAGTCACCTGCTACGTCATAGATGCAGACACTTCGTACAACATCCTCTTGGGGCGCCCATGGATACACGATTACATGATCGTGCCTTCCACGCTACACCAGTGCTTCAAATATGTCGACAAATACGGCTTCGTAAAGACAGAATTTGCTGATATCGATCCCTTCAAAGGGGTCTAATCCTACTACTCGGACTCCTGCCTATACGAAAAGTCAAAAAGGCACCTTGATGAAAGAAATGAACAAGCTAGCACCGAAACGGCTACGGGATCAGAAGGACCTCTGACGATCCACCTCCAAGCTCGCAAACCGGGCAAGTCCGCACCCCTTACCGCCACTCTGCGGAAGGACGCAATCAGCCTCTCAGCGCAGGAGGAGCAGATGATAATCTGGCTGCCAAGGTCCGACCTAGTACCGAGACCCACAACGGGGCCACTGACAATCAGACTGTCGAGAGTCAGTCAAACGGAGAAGCTCAATCCCTCCGATAGGCCACTGACGATACGCCTTCCCAAGAAGGGTCGTCACCCCGATGCGAGGTCTGACGCTTCTAGCGAACCGGCCACTCCTCGCTCCACATCAAATGCCAAACTGGGGTCGCTAGTCTGCCAACAACTCCACGCTCTGCTCCATCAACTGAACCACTGACAATCAAGCTTCCCAAGTCATCCTCTCAGTCTTCGTTCACACAGGGGATAGCCGAAGAGGAACCGGAGCTAGCCAAGTATATGGCCGCCCACACTGATGTTCCCTTCGTAGATGATGTAATCCCCCTAGAAAAGATACCTTACTTCCTCAATAAAGGATTATCTTTGAACTACACTGAGCTCAATAAACTATGTACAATGTATGCTATGGAACATGGTATAGGCACTCACCTACACACACAGGTGACAAATGTGTACACCGCGATCCAGCTTACTCCAGTAGAAGACGCTTACCGAATATTCGAGGGAGGAGACTATCCAATTATCTTCGGCCAGACGAACAACCCGCATCCCCTCATCATAAAAGAAGCCGACCTCGGGTCCGATGCCGAAAGACTGCCTCTGTATCTCTATAGCCCTCAATCCAAATATCTTATACAGAAACAGGGGTATGATCTGGAGACGACGCTAGGATTGAACTACGGCACTGGGCGACGATTACCTTTGAAGCCGCCAGTCCCGACGGGCAAACTCCGGAATTACTATAACAAAACTCGATGCGGGTTAGGATATGTAACGCCTACTACGACCCCTGAAAGTTCAGATGAAGAATGTGACTGGCAGTCACATTCAACCGGGTCACCAACTTCTGACTCGGATACCAGCATCGGAGATGTGTTCAGACAAGTCATGTCAGTCAACATGGCATTCGCCGACGCTTACGAGGAAGACGAAGACATCCCCGAGATCCTCGAGCTAGAGCCGTGGGCCCAGCAATTGGATGCACAATGGGAAAAGCGGTTCGAACTGAGAGAACCTCCTACTGAAGATGAGGTTATACAAGTTGACCTCGGCAGCGAATCTTCTCAAAACCGATTTTTATCAGTAAAAGCCTAACAGACGAAGAACGGGAGTCGCTGCTAGAACTTGTCAGAGAGTACATTGATGTGTTCGCCTAGAGCTATGAATACATGCCAGGGTTAAATTTCGACATCGCTCTTCACAAACTCAACATTCGACCAGATGCGAAGCCAATCAAGCAACAACAGCGACGCTTCCGTCCAGGCATCATGGACGCGATCGAAGCTGAAGTCAACAAACTGATATCCAGTGGCTTCATTCGTGAGGAGCAACATCCCGATTGGGTCGCCAATATAGTACCCGTCCTCAAGAAGAATGGGAAGATTCGAATCTGCATCGACTTCCGCAACCTGAACGAGGCATGCCCCAAAGATGAATTCCCCCTCCCTATCACAGACCTCATGATCGACAATACCTGCGGCTTCGAACGTATGTCACTCATGGATGGCTTCTCGGGGTACAACCAAATCAAAATGTCTCCTGATGACGAAAAGCATACATCATTTCGAACACCGATTGGCACGTACTGCTACACAGTCATGCCTTTCGGTTTAAAGAATGCTGGCACCACATATCAAAGAGCCATGAGCATCATCTTCAGAGACCACTTACGCAAGACAGTGGAGTGCTACGTTGACGATATAGCCGTTAAGAGCCGTAGCAAGGGAGACCATCTACAGGATCTAAGGACGGTATTCGACCTAATGCGAGCGCACAATTTGAAAATAAACCCTACGAAGTCCTTTCTGGGCGTATCCAGCGGGAAGTTCTTAGGCTTCATCATCACTGCAAAGGGTATCCATGTAGACCCTGAGAAGACAAAAGCAATCATGGAGATGGGTCCCCCAAGAAATCTCCGCGAACTCAAAGGCCTCCAAGGGAGGCTGGCCTACATCAGGAGGTTCATTTCCAACCTCTTCGGGCGATGCCGACCATTCACGCACCTCATGAAGAAAGGAGTCTCATTCGTATGGGACGAGGAATATCAGCGTGCTTTCAGCAGCATCAAAAGAATATTTGTTGAATCCTCCAGTTTTGGTGGCCCCGGTTCCTGGAAAACCATTCCTGCACTATGTACGAGCAATGGAACACTTCTTTGGAGCTCTGCTGGCACAGAACAACGACGCAGGCCATAAACAGGCCATATATTACCTCAGCCGAATGATGATTGGGCCAGAGCACCGATACACCACTGTGGAGAAGGAATGCCTCGCCCTCGTGTTTGCCATTTAGAAAATGCGACACTATGTCACCGGACAAACGATACATGTGATCTCATGAGTCATCCCTCTCAGGGTCCTCATGACTAAACCAGGGGCACTCAGCTCTCGCCTCGCTACATGGGCAATACTGCTGTCCCCTTATCATATGATCTTTGTCCCACAAAAGGCAGTCAAAGGTCAAGCCCTGGCGGACTTTTTAGCAGCCCACCCAGGCTCGGAGTCCTCCAGAATATATGAAGAGATCCCAGACAAGGTCGCCGACTCGCATGCAACCTCTTACGATGATATATGGCGAATGTTCTTCGACGGTGCTTCAAGGACCGGACCTAAAGGTAATATAGTCGTCGAAGTTGGGGTAGTGCTAGTCTCCCCTACCGGATTGGTGATCAACCGCGCTTATTCCCTCACAGAGCCGTGCTCTAACAATGTGGCCGAGTACAACGCTCTAGTCATTGGCCTCCAACTTGCAAGAGAGCTGGGGGTAGAATACCTTGAAGCATACGGCGATTCCTAACTAATCGTCAATCAGATCCGAGGCTCGTACGAAGTCCGCCACGAAGACATGATCCCTTATCACCAAATAGCGATCGATATCATCTCGTCATTCGAGGGGTTCTTCATCGAGCACGTCCCCAGACTCCGAAATATTGAAGCCGATGCCCTAGCCGGTCTTGCCGCTTCCCTAGCAGTCCCAAATTATGATCGCCAATCAGTGGATGTGATAGGCCATGAACTGGTCTGTCCCAAGAACAATATGTATTTTGTGGCGAGTTATTCCGCCCAGACGATCGATGAGGCCCCAGATTGGAGACAACCATTCATCGACTTCGTCGTCTACGACATCCTGCCCGAGAACCCAAAGGAAGCCACCTCCATTAGACGGCGTTCTCTCAGATTCTTCTACGATACAGAGACAAAAATGCTGTATCGCCGCTCCTACGACGGATTACTGCTTCGGTGTCTGTCAAATACAGAAGCCAAAGAAGCCGTACGAGAAGCTCATGACGGTGTCTGCGGGGCCCACCAGCCCGACCTAAAACTGCAAGACCGCCTTCGACGAATGGGCTACTATTGGCCCACGATGGTGGCAGATGCGATAGATTATGATAGAAAATACAAAACCTGCCAAGTCCACGCGGACTTCATTCACCAACCATCCGAATTTCTACATCCGACAGTGGCGTCCTGGCCATTCGAAGCATGGGGAATGGATATCATTGGTCCAATCACCCCACCTTCCTCCCGAGGACATCGCTTCATACTTGCGATCACTGATTACTTCTCCAAATGGGCGGAAGCTGTCCTACTCGCAGAAGTCAAGACTTCAAACGTGATCAGCTTCCTTAAGCATCACGTCATCTACCGCTTTGGACTGCCCCGAAGGATCATCCATGATAATGGTTCGCAGTTTGCAAGCCACGCATTCTATCGGTTTTGCGATAAACACAGTATTCAGAATATCGCTTCGACGCCGTACAACCCGGCAGCAAACGGGTTAGCAGAGGCGTTCAATAAAACAATCATCAAACTCCTCAAGAAGTTTGTCTCCTCCAACAAACGCGACTGGAACGAGAAGCTCGGCGAATGCTTATGGGCTTATCGCACCACAGTCCGAACAGCCACCGGAAATACACCATTCTCCCTAGTATACGGGAGTGAGGCAGTCCTCTCATTGGAGACTCAAATACCCTCACTCCGTGTCGCCCTCACTTATCAATTGACGACGGATGACAACTACCGACGTCGACTGCAAGAGTTAGAGGCCTTAGATGAAAAGCGCCTCCTAGCTCAGCAAAGGATCGAGCTGTACCAAGCACGTATCTCAGGAGCCTTCAACAAGAAGGTCAAAATCAGAACATTTCAAGTGGGCGATCTTGTTCTGGCAGTCCGGAGGTCAATGGTCATGACTCACAAGACCGCCGGCAAGTTCCAGCCAAAATGGGAAGGCCCATTTATCATAGAGACAGTATTCTCCAACGGTGCTTACCGCCTCGCTAAGCAAAATGGAGACTTGCTCATGTTGCCCGTCAAACGGCAAGTTCCTGAAGAAATACTATGTCTAAACGATATCCCAGATTATTGAGTCACGTACCCGCTGGTATCACTGAATCACCCCCATAATTTTCTAGATTATTGAGTCACGTACCCGCTGGTACCACTGAACTCATCCCATAAATTTCCAGATTTTTGAGCCATGTATCTGCTGATACCCCTGAACTCACCCTCATAGTTTGTCAGATTTTCGAGTCATGTACCCGCTGGTACCGCTGAACTCACGCTCACCATTCTTCAGATTCTCGAGTCATGTACCCGATGGTGCCTCTGAACTCACATTCCGGTCACTCTTTCAGATAGAAAGTTATGTATGATCATACCTCTGAACTTCCTTCCTGGAGGAGATCCTCCCCCATGATCCAATACCCGCACTTTCAGTGCACAAAAAAGGGTAATCGATCCACAAATTTCCAAAACGGCCATGTCCTCATTACCTCTGAGTCGTTCCACTTCCGCCAAAAACAAATCACCCCTTACATAGAACTTCCATGTCCTCATTACCTCTGAGTCGTTCTATGTGCCCTCCTTCATGGAGCCCACTCCTGTCATGTCCTCATTACCTCTGAATGGAAAGGCTCCTTCGAAGAAACCTTCATACTTGCCATGTCCTCATTACCTCTGAGTAAGTATGATGATCCCCTTTCGACCTATTATCTGTACCCACAACCGGAGTACGCCAAGGGTAATAGGCCCACAAATGTCCTCTGTTGACCACAAATGTCCTCTGTTGACCACAAATGTCCTCTGTTGACCACCAATACCCTCCGTCGAGTTCACTCCTGCCATGTATTCATCACCTCTGAGTAGGAAAACTCTACGTCTAAAAAACCTTCCTACTTGCCATGTCCTCGTTACCTCTGAGCAAGTATGTCGGTTCCCCTTCGTCCTATTATCCGTATCCTAAACCAGGGTACGCCAAGGATAATAGGCCCACAAATATCCTCAGCTAAATTTTTCAGCACAAACCTATCACCTCATCTGGTCCCAGGAGCCCAGCTGCTCTACGGCATTCTTTTTCTTAACACCAAGAGCACCCATGACCACTTCGCTATGGCTGCTTCAGGTACCCTGACCAAAACTTGTTACCTCTACCTAAAACCAAGGTACGCCATGGGTAACAGGTCTACAAATATATCCCCTATGCGGGGGAAAATATCACCACAATATCACAGGTGCAACAAGCAATACAAATGAAGGGTAGAATTGAAAGTACTCTTTATTTGAAGGAAGAAAAAGCATTACATATCGCGGGATCATGTCCCCTTCAGAAAGAGAGAAAACAGAAACAAAACAAGAAGAAAAGGCCGACTACATTTCAGCATTACTCAATTCTAGGAGGCGGTCTCTTACTGAGGTGGTCCCCCGTTCAATCCATTGCCGAGCGCGACGCTCGGCCTCCTGGAGTAAATGCTCCTCATGGTCCAAGCCCAAGAGCGCCTGACAGTCATCTTCCAATTTCTTCAAGGCAGTCTCCAGGTCAGTCGAAGCTTGAGTAACCCTGTCAGCCTCCTGAACAATTAGTCCCCTGTCATTGCGGGTAGTCTCGAGTTCAGACTCCAAGAAAGTCAACTTCTTTTGAAGCGCAAGGAGCTGCTCCCGTGTCTTAGTAATCTCACGAGAAACAGATTCCTCCTGAGCCGTGACATTTTCATTCGCGTAACTCAATTGATCATACCGGCCAGATAAGTCGCTGAGATCCTTCAGTATGGCCGGTCTGGTCCTATCCCGAGCAGCTCTAGTCCTCTCTATAACGGCGATAAGAGAATCCCGCTCCTCGTTTATAACAGCAGATAGATCAGCCTGCCGCAATACTCGAAGCTCGGCCACCAGCCGATCAGCCTCCAACAATTTTGCCTCCAGAAGCGAAGCCACCCCTGCATCACCAGGAAGATCCCTAAGGATATTTACTTGACCCTGGGCGCATTGTCGGGCGAAGGTGAAGGAGGTTCCCCTTTCCACAGCAGCCTCGATTCCCTTACTCAAATGACGATGAAAACTGGCAACCACGTCCTGTAACGCGTCGTCCAGAACTTCAGCAGAGGATGGCGTCAAGGGAAGCAGGGACGGCAACGTCGGAGAAGTAACGCTAGAGCTCGCCACCGGAGGAACGGAGTCCGAGTAAAACGATGCATGAATAGCGGCCAACTCATCTTCCGCCGCCCGAAAAGCTCGGATACTCGGTAGGGCAGAAAGGTCGATTCTCGGAGCCACCGGAGCAGAGGATGACGTAAGGACCATCGTTCCCTGACCCGACTGCCCCGATGACTGGCCCGCTAAACTCGAGCCCCCAGAAGGCCCATCAAGACAAGTCAGACAGTGAGAAGGTACACCTTTCTCCACCAATGCCCCTTCGGTTGGGGTGGTCCCAACAACGTCCGTCCTCGACACCGGAGGGGTAGGACCTGTATGTCCAGAATAAGAATCAATCGACGTAACCCGAAGGACGTGATGATAGAGCAGATAGGCTTCCTCACAGGTCAAGATTCGGCTAATCTTACCAGGGGAGGGGCATGAAGGCTGCAGCTCATCCACAACTGGCGTGGTCCCCTCACCCGCGATCCCCGAGTTAAGCCCAGTCACGTCCTCTGTCCCCGTCACCTTGAAGGGGGATACAGATTGATCTGTCTCATCTTGAAAAGGAACAGGCTCGCGGGAGTCCCCGTCACCCTGGGTCACCGCCTCGACATCTTGAAGCTCTTCTTCTTCTCCTGACACCTAAAAGAGGGAACGAAGACGATTAGAATTGAAACTCGAAGGAAAGAAGGAAGAAGGAATCAAGAGCAGTTTTGTTACCTCCGACGCAGGGTTAACTTCTTCTCCACTTTCTCTTATGGCTAGCAGGCGATGCCTAGTCGCAACCAGCTTCCAGGATCGAGAAACACCGCCAACAGGAGAAACTTGCCTGCTACGTTTTGGAGTAGGACCAGGCGCAACGAGGGATGGATCCCCCAACGTCTCATCTGACGAAACAGGCGGTTGACCCACCTCTGCATCGGCCACTGGAAGGATAGAGTCATCTTTATCATGCTCGTTGCCTTCGTTACCCTCAGCAGCGGAGTCCAAATATGGTACTTCGGCTCTAGTCTTTCTTTTCTTGGCCCCTTGAGAGCCTTCCTCCAGACCGGTACCAACAATAAAACTGGTACCTGGGTTAAAACCGACCGGGGGTTTGTTCGCCATGACATGATACAAAGCCGCCATATACAAGATCTCCACTGACTCCTTAATAGCAGGGACCGAGAAAATGGTATGAGTATGGAATGAATCATAATATTGCCAAGCTCTGATACCATCAAGAAGGCTACCTTCATAACCCAGACAAGAACTGGGGCTGTCCAGACAAAGTTGGCTGTATCCAAACTGCCGGGTAAACCTGCTAGGCAGATAAGGCTCCAGAAAGACAGTATTGCGATTATGATACACCAGATGTGCGGGACGAATGTTACGCAGCTATAGGAGCATCTGGCCATCCAGAAGCTGAGGGGCACGATACCGTCAATATGTACAGCCTCTATGTCCCTGGCAGTAAAGCGAGGGACGGATACGAAAATATGATACTTATCTGCCCTTGCCAATGCCATCCGGCAAGCCCACATGGTTTCGCATTCCCAAGGCTCGTCACGATAGCGGAAGATAAATGCGTCATCATCAGTCACACCGTCTTCAGAGCCCGGCCTCATCAAAGACGGGTAATGTATCAGCAGCCACCCCATCAAATAGTGATAGAGCAACTCAGTTCGTTCAAAATCCTTGGTCACGTCGCGAGCAATGACTTTGGATGTGAAGGTACGAAGGCCACGGTGTATGCTGCACACCATGGCCGGGAGGAGAGCTAGCCTGATTCGTAAAACTAACTTCACAGCCGGAAGGATGAAGTTATGACTGATTCTCTCAATAGAACCAGCTCCTCCCGAGACTACACAATTTCGTAGCCAGATCATCAAAAATCCTGCCAGAAGCGCTTTCTCGGATAGCTCTTGAGTATCCTGGTAAAAGTAACTGAAAGTGTCAGTCTTGCTCCCTAATCCGTCACTGGTAGTGGCCACTCTCTTAGCCGACGACGCCAAGTCCTTAACCGCTTCCCGAGATCGAGGACGACGAGAGGAGACTCGACCTGAGGCATCTGTCGGGAAGAGATAGTGTACCCAATCCTTGGTATAGGGATCATTTTCTTCCGAGTTACCAGCCTTTCGGGTTATTTGATGGCATGTGTTATAATGGCACAATATCTCCTGGTAAAGAGCCACGAAGCCAGGATACCGTCATTCTAAATCCTCAAGCTCCTCATTAGTGGGAGTATACGGTTCAAACGCTTCGTCCCCCCAAGGAAGCTCGGAGACCGCGTGCATCTCATAGAGCGCGAGTCCCATCTCCCCTACAGGTGTGTAAAAGGTTCCCGTACGGCAATTATACATTTCCAGCAGAGACATGAACAGCTTCTTGTTTATGGACAATCCATGACTGGTACCTCGGATAGCGTGGTAAAGGCCAATCTTGCACAAAAAGACCTTATACTTCTGCAAGATCCAAGTAGACAAATTGATCCACGAGGGAATAGGGTGTATCCAACAAGGGAACGTCAACCGACCAACGGGATAGGAGCCTTTCCGAGCAATCTGATTTATAAAAGTATCGACAGTAGAGAATATGAAGTTAGGGACCGCCACATTCAGGAAAGAACCTGGGACCAACCCCGTCACAGAACAACTAGCATGCACTTTGCCGGCAGTCACGGACTTCAGATTGTTATTATAATGGATGTTCCCCACAAACAACCCACTTCTGGTAGGGGTTAAAGTCTCCCCCATCTTCCGGTCCAACGGGAGCATATTGAACCAAGATAATGGAAAGTGTCGCTCCATCTGGGGGATGCGGATCGCCATCCCGTTAGAAACAAAACTCCAATCCTCCGACACCTCCAAAACATGATCGTTCTCTACAACCAAGGCGTCTCCAAAAAAGAATGCAGGCTTCAAATACTCCCCTTCAAATTTCCCGGAGTTCATCATAGCATTAAGGAAATGGAAAGACTGATTCTTGATGGCATTCAATCTAGCCATAGGTTCATCGCTCGAAAACTGGTCCGTCATATGCTGAACAATATGGTCGTACCTATAGCCGAGAGCAGTTTGTGCGCTACCCACCAAGAGTTCTCCAGCAGCGTTAACCGGCAGACTCACTGAAGAACAGACAGAGAAAAGTAAGTTAAACGAAGGGATAAAAAAGAGCTGATTGGGTGCTTTCAAACCCCAGACGGCTCAAGAAAACATCCATACGGCCCCATGAAGCTCTCATAAGTCTTATGCGGCTCAAAAAAGCCTCATGCGGCTCAAGCCCAGAGGAACGCTTATGCGGCTCTTGCGGTTTAGCGTCACTCATGCGGCTTTGCCGACAAGGCGCGTATACAGACATGGCAGTTTTCTTATGCGGCTCGTAGCTCAGCCGTATGCGATTTACAAAGGCTCGTGCATAAAGTATGCGACGTGGCCACGGCAGTTGGGGTTCTCTAACTCATACATTGTCCTTACCAGTAATGGGAGGGCGAACGTCAGGATGAACATCAGGTACGACAACCTGCGGAGTATCAGCCGCAGCCGAGGCGGAAGTGGAGGCCGCCTTCTTGCCCTTTGTTGCCACGGTCTTCTTGTGAGCCATTAATTAGCGAAGAGAGGAAGGGCAATCAAGATAAGGAAGGTCTGAGGAAGAAGAAAGAAAATAAAGAAGCCTTCTCTCTCTTCAAAAATCCTCCTATTTATTGGAAGACGGGAGAAGGAGGACACGTGGGCCAATGACCGACTCATGAAGAACGAAACCGACTCCTTGGGTTTCGTCTCCAAGATTCACCCAAGGCGTCAAATCCGAAAGATTTAATGAGCTGACCCTTGGGATTCCTCCCTACAAAGACGGTGCTGAAACGAATTTGAGGCAATTAAAGACCCGCACACGTGGCGAGAAGCTATGCGGCTGAACAGTCCCCTACGGCTGAACCATCTACGCGGCTGAACAACCTATGCGGTCAGGGTTTCATATGCGGCTAAAAGAACACAGCCATGCTTCTTATTCAAAGTATTTCAATTTTGCAAATTGAAAACTTTGAAGGGGGTCTTGTAGAAGCATGGAAAATACTAAAGAAAATGACTCATGTGGCCAAAGAACCACATGCGGCTCAGAAAGCCCATGCGGCTCGGAGAGTCATGCGGCATAAGGAGCTATGCGTCCCGAGGCATTCCATGCGGCTCAGAAGACATGTGGCCTGACAGTGCCCCCCTCTGACCCATGCTGCATTAATTGCTTTGACGGCTGACCCCTCTGAAAAGTTGACAGCCCTGACACAAAAGCAGGTAATTATTACTCTGTCATAATGATGAATCTCTAGGGAAGAAAAAAGAGATCTCTGACACAAATCCCCCGAGAGCCATAAAAATGCCACGTGGCCTTGCCACGTGGGCGTTCGTATGCGGCTCACTTCTCATGCGGTTCAGAATGAATCCTATGCGGCTCAGGTCAAGAAAGCCTCATGCGGCTCGAGCAAAGAACTTCTCATGCGGTTCAGAGTGAATCTGTCCTATGCGGCTCAGGCCAAGAAAGCCTCATGCGGCTCGAGCGAGGACTTCTCATACGGTTCAAGAGGATTATGTCTATGCGGCTCAGGCGGATATGTACCTATGCAGCCCACAAGGATTACTCCCCTGTGGTTCGAGGGCTCAAGTGAGGGCCACTGCCCAGGCAGCCCTGACACGTGGGCTTAACCATATGCGGCTCAAATTTATATGCGGCTCACTCGTCATGCGGTCCAGATCCCCTAGCAGCTCCTAGGACACGTGTCCTAAACCGATTAATTCCTCAGATTTGCTGCCATTAAAGATTGGGTCAAATCCTAATAATCTGGGACACGTGGCAGAAGAATAGATCTAATTTATTCGCAGATATCAGAAGATCATTATAAGGAAGATTTATTCCAATCAGCATTAATTGTTAATGGGATTTGGTGTAATCTACACCAAAGGGCTCGGATTCGTCACAATCAGAAACGAACGGCCTGGATTGACCAATCTCCAGGCCGCCGTCATCTCCAAGAGATAATCATTGGCAACCCTAATGATCATATCCCACTATTATAAATAGCAAGGTGCCATTCCCTTGTAAAGATATACAAGATCAGAGAGAAACACGCATATACAGGAAGACTCCCCAATAGTCAAAAAGAAAATACACAGAGAGAAAGGAGCCAGAAGAGCAACAGGAGGAGAGCCAGGAGAGCATTTCTTCACCAACGCCAACCATCTTTTTACAAGGAGCCAAGGCCGCATACCGATCGTCCAAGGAGTAAGGCAGGGCTGCCGTCGCCTTCCCGAGCCTCTACCGTCACCCCCCAGAATCTAAAATAAACAATTGTACTTAGGCTGCTGTACCTAGGTTTTTGTCCCTAGGCTTTCTATGTACAAGCGAGTTTGTATTGTGAGTCTAAAGTTCAGTCCTCCCATAAAACTGTTCTGTACTTTTACAATCAATGGCAAACAAGTACCTTAGTGGGTTTTCCTATATTATTCTCCTACTAGTTATGTACATTATTCTTTTGTGGCATTTAGCCTTTGAGCACGTGTTTAGCTCGTGTATTGGATCTTGACATTTAGCCTACGGGCCTAAACATGATTGTAGGCCTCAAAAATGACAGTCACGCTGAGTTGATCAGAACAAGTCACGCAGAGTGATCCAAGAAGCAGCACAAAAGATACGCTAAGTTCTGCCTGGCCATCTCCTTTAGAAGTCACGCAGAGACAGCTCAGCCATACGTCAGAATCATAATGACTGACAACACAACAGTCGAGAAACGTCTCCTCGTATGCCACGTATGCACAGAACTCGAGAGATCATCGCCGTCTATTGCATGATTTTCGAAATCTTCTTCAGCAAGACTCAGCCTTCGTCAAGTTGGCGTACCAAAAGGGTTTCTTGTCATTTAATGCGACTGACAAAGCAATCACTGTCAGAGATTTTGTGTCAGTCGAGACACGTCGAATCAAGACAGCTGGCAGTTCTATCTCAAGTCTGCGTGTATTTGTGATCTTCATCTCAAGTTTGCATGGATTCTGAAGTTTTTCTTCCTCAAGTTTGCGTAGATTTTTGAGTTCTTTGCCTCGAAGTCTGCATGGATCCTGAAGCTTCCTGCCCCAAGTTTGCGTAGATTTTGAAGCTTTCTATACCGAGTTTGTGTGGATTTCGTCTTCAACAAGTCTGCGTGGATTTCATCAAATTGGAGTACGTGGCAGCCATGCCACTGATCTCTCGCCTGCGTGTCCTGTAACTTGCACACGACTCATGCATGATTGCCATGTGTCCAACAGTTACAGGTCACGTCCAGTAACTGCTCACAGCCTTGCGTATGTTAAATCCTGCGTGATTTTCAACTAAGCACAGGCTGTGAAGACAGTTATCTTTTTGGTTATTATTTTTGACTCTTTAAATAGAGTTCTTTTTCTCATTCATTGTACAGATACATTGATATCTACTGTCAAAATTTTGAGAGCTTTTCTTCTTCGCATAGTCCAAGGGATAAAGCGATCGTCTTCTAGATCGGATTCCTACAGTTGTAATTTTCCCAGAAACATAACAAATAAAGAGAATTTCTTTATGGAAAACAAATTGGCGACTCTGCTGGAGAAAACCATCTCCTCTTCTGAGATGGTAACAACTCAATGCGACACTTCGTCAATCGGCTCGACGAAGAAGGTGATGACGATCAAATTCGATCAACTCGCCTATGAAGAAATACAGCGGGCTAAGGGTGGCAAGCCCACTCCAGCCTCCATCATCACTGCCAAGTCAAAGGGACACTCTGTCTATGTCCTTAAGAATCTATTGGCAGTCAATGGTGAAGTCTTTGCCACAGTGTCTGCTCCTAACACTGGCAAGAGCTCTACTGCAAGCACGCACACTCTTGTGCACTCGAAGATGACAGCAATCAAAGATCACGCTAACAGTACTGGCTCCTTAGCTAAATCTGTTCCAGTGTGTATCTCCAAAGTTGAAAGTCACGCTGACAGTACTGGCTCCTTAGCCAAATCTGTTCCAGCGTGCAAATTCAACTCTAAAAGTCACGCTGACAGTACTGGCTCCTTAGCCAAATCTGTTCCAGCGTGCAAATTCAACTCTAAAAGTCACGCTGACAGTACTGGCTCCTTAGCCAAATCTGTTCCAGTATACAATCCCACATTCAACAGTCACGCTGACAGTACTGGTTCCTTAGCCAAATCTGTTCCAGCGTGTAATTCTAAAATCAAAAGTCACGCTAACAGCTCTGGTTCTTTAACCAAGTCTATTTCAGCGTGTATTTCATCAGAGAAGAATAGCTCCTTAGTTATCTCTTCTTCTTCACCGAGTTCTACTAGAACTGGGGGTGGTCTTCCACAAAAAGTCCCTTCGAAAAGGAATAACTCTTTAGTTGTTTCTTCTACTCCTGTATTTTTACTTCAGGAACAGCTTTGACTGATACTTTTGTTAGTCAAAGGAAAGAAGATGGTCTTTTGACTACTCTTCCTTCTGGACATTCTATGTCTCAAAACTTGAATGAGTCTAAGAAGAAATATTCCTTAATATCTTCTCCTATGACTTCTTCAAATTGGGCACAGAATCTGTCCATTAAAGAGGGTCTGTTACCAACTCCTAATCAAAGGAGTGGTTCAACTCTTCCTTCTCTGCAAATATCCAGATCAATGGAAGAAAAACTCCATGTTTCCAAAATTAATGTGTTACCTTCTACTGATTTAAGAACAAAACTCAGCACCTCTGGTGTTACGAAACCATACCAATTGGATATGAAGATGAAAGATCCAGATGCAGAGTATGCAAGAAATTATGTGGCTCACATTAATCACTCTTTGTATAATCAAGAGCCATCAAGACCCAAGAACAGGAAGTATACTCCTCAATCTTCACAAACAGATTTACGGGAATATCTTCAACAGAAGAAAAGGAGTAATTCTATATCAAAGGAACATGCTGAATGTGACTTCTATCCAAGAGTCATAATTCGGTGCAGATGTCAATCAACAGTTCAAGACCATGGTGATCATGAATGTGACTTCCAGCCAAGAGTCACAATGCAATACAGATGTCAAAATAAATGACAGTCTGTCTTCAATAGGATTCAGTATGAACCTATGCCTGATGAAGATGAGCCTTTGTTTGCCTCTGTCAATATGACTTCTCGGGACACCGGGGGTAGAGTTGGTAGTCCAGAT
The DNA here is from genome assembly GCA_029216955.1 of Iris pallida. Lineage (NCBI taxonomy): Eukaryota > Viridiplantae > Streptophyta > Magnoliopsida > Asparagales > Iridaceae > Iris > Iris pallida. Next base: position 44,689 of record JANAVB010000997.1, on the reverse strand, counting down.
GGAGTATATAGAAACACAAGAGCAAGAGTCCTGGCTTCTAGTCAAAGAAATTTGATCCCTGAAATTGATTCTAAATTTCTTGGAGAATCTAACTTCCCACCTCTTCCTACTGGGGGTAGTTCTCCTATAGTTGACTTTGATACACGAAGCAATAATTCAGAGCATACAACATCTACTAGTTCATCAATAATCCCTCATACAGTCACGACTTACATGGTTGATGGGAATACTGATGAACCTTCTTCTTCCTTGACTCCTCAAGATCAAAGAATTGCTTCTTTGGAACAGCAAATGAAGTCTATGACTGACACAATGAAGTCGATGTATGAACTCATGACAGCTCAGTTGCAAAATCGACAGACTATATCAGATGCCATACCAGTTGATACTGATATAAGTCCAGTATAAGTTCCTCCAGCAGTACAATCCAATACTCCTGGACCAGCTCAACCAAATCCTAGTCTCTTTTGAGCTGGGGGTAGTGCTTACAATGTTGTTCCTCCTCTCAACTATTCTCTACAAGCCACAACTCCACAATCTTCGGGAGTTGTCTCTGAAGAATTGAAGAATCTCAAAACTCAATTCGAGACATTCAAACAAAAGGATGGTTTACAAAGGTTAGGCATCAAGCAGCCTTATCCGATAGAATGGAAGCAAGTATCATATCCTCCTAAATACAAGCCTCCTACTATCTCATTCTATGATGGAACCACTTCTCCAAGTCAGTTTATCAATCACTTTGAAGTGATGACTGATCAACTGCAACCAAGTGATGCCCTCCTTACTAGGGTATTTATTGGATGTCTCAAGGGAACGGCTTATGAATGGTATAGGAGTCTCCCAGATGGGAGTATTACCTCATTTGCTGGTTTCAAACAGATGTTTCTTGAAAGGTTCTATGAAGGGCTTAATGACATGACTATGTCTGCTCTTATTAGAATCAAGCAGAAAAATAATGAATCTACAGAGGAATACATTGAACGGTTTCGAAGAGAAGCTCTGAAGATGCCTCTTGGAACTCCTGATGCTGTCACCATTGACACGTACAAATCAAACTTGTTGCCAATCATCAGTATGTGGACAGGGTCCACTCAATTTCAAGATTGGCCTTCCTTCATAGTCAGTGCCAAAGCTGCAGAAATCAGTGCTGAAACCTTCAAAGGTTTAGGAGTGCAGATGACTCCTAAAGAAACAGGACAAGGTGCTAACAATAAAAATAATGCTCCAAAGGAAAAGAAACTCTTGAAGTTAATCTTCATAGCAAAGATGCATCAAATGTTCAAACTCCTGCCTCTACAACTCAACAATCAAGAACACCTCGCCCCAAAGAAGAATATTCTTTTGACGACGACGATGTCCTTGGTATCTTTGAATGTCTGCTGAAAGGTAATAAAATACAATTACCAGAGATCAAGAAACCTGATGAAGCTGGTAAGACAGATCATCCTAAATACTGTCCATATCACAGAATGCTGGGTCACACAATTCGTACATGTTATGTATTGAAAGGAAAGATCCAAGAAATGATTAAATCTGGAGCTATCTCTCTTACTCCAAAAGAGAAGACCGTTACCTCCAACGTCGTCTCTATGCAATTTGGAGATTTCCCTCATCAACTCCTTAAAAGTGGGATTGTTCCTATTCCTAAGGCAACTCTTGACATAGTGAATCTTCCTCCTCCACAGTCTGAAGGATTAGTGCCAATCACTTTAGAAACAGGGGAAATCATGTGGATCCATCCTGATCTAGTCGCAGATTTTGAATCGCCTTCTCCTCAAAAGATTTTTTCTCAAAAATCCAAGAAGGCTGGAAAGATCAAGTCATGTCATATGACTTCTCTTGGGTCTACCTCTGACACAGAGCCAAAAGACAAAGAAGAAGCACTTGTTAGTGCTACTCGAATGGGGAAACCTTACCTAAAGGATTATTCTAAAAATCCTGAAGATCCTACTGATATCCCTTCAGATGCTAAAGATGCTCCTAATGTTCCTCCTGAAGAAGAATCATCCACTAAACCTGTTCCTCCCAAGCCTATGGCTCTGGAGAAAGGCAAACAACAGGCTCGGTTTGATAAGCCAATCAAGAAGTCTTCTCCTCTTGGACTTCAGAAGCCTTACAACTTCGACATTTTGGCTCAACTTGCTAATACTCCAGCTAGAATGTCCCTTTTTGAACTTCTACGTCTTTCTAAAGAAACTCGGGAGACGTTAAGTGAAGCACTTCTACAAGCTGACTCTTGTCTTGCACAATTGAAGAAGCCAGATGCGAAACCTGCCACTTGCTTACATTGCAACAGTGTACTGGAGATTATCCCAAATATCACCTTTACACAAGACGACATGCTACTGGAGGATAATCGACATGACCGACCTCTCTAGTACACTGGTTATATTGATACGATGAAGATAGATCGTATCCTCATTGACCCAGGGTCTGCTATAAGCATAATGCCAAAGAGTTTGTTGGATGAACTAAAAATCCCTCTTTACAAGCCCTCCAAGACGGTTACTACTATCTTGGGATTCAATCAAAGCCGAAGTGAGCCTTTAGAAAAGATTCATCTGAAGCTTCAGATAGGTGATTTCAGATCTAAAGTCACTTTCTATGTGATCGAGATCGTGGGATCCTATAATCTTCTTCTGGGGAGGCCCTTTCTTCATGAAAATAATGTGGTGCCCTCTACTCTTCATCAATGTTTTAAATACAATGATAGCAATGGAAGAGTACAAAAAGAAGTTGCTGATATAAATCCCTTCCATAGGGTTGAAGCTTATTTCAACGATTCCCGAATGTACAAAGAAGAGTATACAAGGATCATACAAGCTATGGAGAAAGAAGATACACAAAGTGAGACTTTAATAATCCCTGTTAAAGGTCGAACTACTCAGCAACAATCTCTTAAACCCTCTAGAGAAGATTCTTTCATCATCCCAGTGAGTGGACGGATCTCTCCGTTACCTCAGTCATCTACTCAAAATACACTGATCATTCCTGTCAGTGGGCGTACTACAGTTCCTGTATCTTCACAAGATACTCTGCTAATTCTAGTTGGAGGGCGGACTACTCTTCCTACTCAAACTTCAAGGGAGCTCACCTCTTCTGAGCCATTTGTTATCGATTTTAATCGAAACAAAGCTTCTTCTTCTTCTCCCCCTTTAGTCATTGACTTGGCTAAAATCTCTAAGGCTCAGTCTTCTTCCAATATAAATATTACTGCTTTTACATTTAATGAAAAGTCTCCACCTTTGCAGTACGTTGATGTGTGTAATTATGTTCATAGTTATTTACATCTGTTAGATGACTTGAACACAATAGCCATAGGAGTTGTACAGACTGTTCATACAGATGTATCTTTAGAACCTGTACAATCTTCATACTTTCTAGTTCCCAGCAGAAAGCCAGGAGACATTCCAATATTCTTCTACAAAGGGCCTCAAAATCCTTCTGATCTTGAAGATGATGACAAAAATGATGATACTGAAAGATTACAACTACGTCGTTATAGTCAGCAATCTAGAGACATCATCAAAAATATGGGCTATAACTTCAGGACTGGCCTCAATGATGGAAAAGGAAGAAAAATACCTGTCCGGATTCCTCCTTTGAAATATGGAAGGACGAAATGCGGATTGGGTTATACTGCTGATACTCCTTTCATCAATATTATCCATGAAGATCCTAAGTCTGACGAAGATAAGAGATCTGATTCTTCTAGTACCACTTCTTGGGATTCCGATACGAGTATCGGTGACTTCTATTGCAACCTTCTGTCTTCCAATATGGTTTCCATTGACCATTCTGAAGAAAGTGATGAAGACGAAGAAGTGTTTGAAATCTCACCTGAATCAGAACAGTGGGCCCAAAGATTAGATAATCAATAGAAGTTCCGTTTCGAGCAAAAAGAACCTCCGACTGAAGATAAACTTGTTCAAATAGATGTTGGTGAAGAGGGATCTCCCAAACCAATATTCATCAGTGAAAGTCTTTCAGAAACTGATAAGAAAGACATGATCAAACTCATTCGTGATTACATCGATATCTTTGCTTGGAGTTATGAAGATATGCCAGGTCTTGATCCACAAATTGCAACTCACAAACTCAACATCCTGCCGAATGCTAAACCGGTCAAACAACAACAGCGACGATTTCGTCCAGACATCATGGATACAATTGAAGCTGAAGTCAATAAACTCATGGCCTCTGGGTTTATCAGAGAGGAACAACATCCTGATTGGGTGGCTAACATAGTTCCTGTTCTCAAGAAAACTGGCAAAATCAGAGTCTGTATAGACTTCCGCGATCTCAATGCGGCATGTCCTAAAGACGAATTCCCTCTACCAATCACTGATGTCATGGTTGATAATACCTGTGGATTTGAACGAATGTCATTCATGGACGGGTATTCTGGGTACAATCAGATCAAAATGTTTCCAGAGGACGAGAAGCATACTTCTTTCAGAATGCCGATTGGTACATACTGTTATACAGTTATGCCATTCGGTCTCAAGAATGCAGGAGCAACTTATCAACGAGCTATGAGCACTATATTTCGTGAACATTTGCGAAAAATAGTCGAATGCTATGTTGATGATATTGCTGTCAAAAGTCGACAAAAGGAGGATCATATCCAAGATTTGAAGGCTATATTTGATCTAATGCGTAAGCATCAATTAAAGATGAACCCTACTAAGTCCTTCTTAGGCGTCTCTAGTGGTAAATTTCTCGGCTTCGTCATTACCTCTAAAGGTATACACGTGGATCCCGAGAAGATCAAAGCCATCCAAGAGATGCGTCCTCCACGCACCTTAAAAGAGCTACGAGGATTTCAAGGAAGAATTGCTTATATCAGGAGATTCATCTCTAATTTATCAGGACGCTACATACCATTCAACAAACTTATGAAGAAAGGTGTCTCTTTTGTCTGGAATGATGAATGTCAGAAAGCATTCGATGATATAAAATAATATCTGATGAGCCCTCCAGTATTGGTACCTCCCGTCTCAGGAATACCGTTCCTCTTCTATACTCGAGCAATGAGTCATTCATTGGGTGCATTACTCGCTCAAAAGAATCAAAATGGCCATGAACAAGCCATTTATTATCTCAGCCGCACTATGACTGGAGCTGAACCTCGATATTCACCGGTTGAAAAAGAATGTCTAGCCTTGATGTTTGCTGTCCAAAAGACACGTCATTATATCATTGGCCAGACTATTCATGTCATTTCCGGGATCAATCCTATACGGATCATAATGAAGAAACCCAGTGTTTTGAATTCTCGATTGGCTAACTGGGGAATCCTACTTGCTCAGTATGACATGCACTATATTCCTCAGAAATCAGTTAAAGGACAAGCATTAGCTGATTTTCTGGCGGCTCACTCAATTCCAGAAAATTCAAAACTCTATGATGAAATCCCAGATGAAGTCCTAGATTCAAATCAAATTGCTGAAGAAGATCCTACTTGGCGTTTATTCTTTGATGGAGCATCAAGAATTGGTCCTAATGGCGATATTGTCGCTGGAGTTGGAATTGTTCTTGTATCTCCAGAAGGTCTTGCCATCCAAAGAGCTTATTCTCTCGATCAACCGTGTTCAAACAATGTAGCTGAGTACAACGCATTACTTATTGGTCTTCAACTCGCTAAACATCTGAATATTCAACATTTGGAGGCGTATGGAGACTCTAAACTCATTGTCAATCAGATCAGGGGTACTTATGAAGTTCGCCATCATGATCTGGTTCCTTATCATAAAATAGCTATATCTATGGCTTCTTCGTTTGAAGAATTCTTCATTGAACATGTTAGGCGAGCATGTAACACAGAAGCCAATGCCCTTGCTAATCTTACAGCGGTGCTGGCTATCCCAATCAGACGGCAACAAATAATTGTTGTTAGTAATCGAGAATTATTTTATCTTGAAAATAACCTGACTCTAGGACTTCCAGTTGACATTGAAGAATCAACATCTCATGACGTCAACACAACAAGAGGATTTGGATTCAGTCGTAAATCGATATCATCTTCATCCGATTCCAGCATAGAATTCATCTTCAGTAACTCGACTGAGAATCAGAATACGGATAAAGATTGAAGACTTCCTTTCTTAGATCTCGTATTATATGATATTCTTCCGGATGATCCGAATGAGGCAGCATCTATCAGACGATGATCACTCAGATTCTATTACAATCATACAACAAAGACCTTATATCGTCGAGCTTATGATGGTTTACTCCTTCGATGTGTTGCCGGTGACGAGGCTCAACAAATCATTCGTGAAGCACATGATGGAATTTGTGGAGCACATCAGCCAGGACCAAAACTTCAAGACCGTATTCGACGTATGGGTTATTATTGGCCCACCATGGTATCTGATGCTATCGAATACGTAAAGAAGTATAAAGCTTGTCAAATTCATGCATATTTTATTCATCAACCCTCGGAATTTCTACATCCGACGGCAGCATCATGGCCCTTCGAAGCTTGGGGCATGGACATTGTCGGCCCGATCAATCCACCGTCATCTAAAGGTCATCGGTTCATTCTCGCAATAACCGATTACTTCTCTAAATGGGCCGAAGCCATTCCTTTATCTGAAGTTAAGACGTCTAATGTTATCAGCTTTATCAAACACCATGTCATCTATAGATTTGGTGTCCCTCGACGCATTATTCATGATAATGGACCACAATTCGTCAGCCAGAGATTTACTCGATTCTGCGACGATCATCGGATTGATAATGTGGCTTCTACCGCATATAATCCTGCCGCTAATGGATTAGCAGAAGCTTTCAACAAAACCATCATCAAACTCTTGAAGAAGTTTGTTTCTTCCAACAAACAAAATTGGAGTGAGAAGCTTGGTGAATGCTTGTGGGCTTATCGCACTACAGTCCGTAATGCTACTAAGTGTACACCTTTCTCTTTGGTGTACGGATCTGAGGCTGTTTTTCCATTAGAGATTCAAATTCATTCTTTAAGGATAGCAATCGCTAATGAACTTACCTCAGAAAATAATGATCGTCTTCGACTTCAGGAATTAGAAGCTCTGGATGAAAAGCGATTATCTGCTCAACAGAATATTGAATTCTATCAAGCTAGAATTTTAAGAGCTTTTAATAAAAAGTCAGAGTTCGATCATATCAAAAAGGAGAACTTGTTCTAACAGTCAGACGTCCTATGACTATGACTCATACGAGTAAGGGCAAATTTGATGCAAAGTGGGAAGGTCCCTATATTGTGAGCAAAGTTTTCTCAAATGGAGCTTATCAACTCTCAGAATTGGATGGTCGAAAAGTTTTGATGCCTATTAATGGCAAATTCCTTAAAAAGTACTATGTATAAATGTAAATACTTGTAATCATCAGACAAATTCATGTTTAAAAATAAAATTTTTATTTTATTTTTATGAATGATGATACATGATATTAAGGAAGATCACTATCATCCTTCTCTACTTTTGGACGTGGGCCACTATTGTCCTTCTCGAAGATGTGATCAGCAAAAGAGCCGAGAACCTCCTTGCTAGAACCCACGAGGAATTTGCAAGCGGCCATCCTCATGGCTTCCTCTTCTTCAGTCCTTCCTGGTTCGAGCAGAAAATCCAGAATGTCCCTTGGTGGCTTGGGTGCAGACGGACCTTCGTCTGTTTCCGTTTTCTTCGTTTTGGCTGGACCAGCGGGGCGTTCTTCAGTGGCTTTCTGAACCTTTGAGGCTATCTCAGTCTTCTTGGATGCTTCTCCAGATGACATTTTTATGTTAAGGAGTAGAAGTATTCGTTCTCGCCAAATTTTTGCTATATTTATAGGCAGAAGTTCCTCATTCATCCGACGTTTCACATATTCATTCATCCATTCATTTCTCACATTCATCCGACGTTTCACATATTCATTAATACTTGATGGTTCATCCGTTCATTTATTACATCCACTCGACAGTTCATCTGTTCATCATTTCCTAACGGTTCATCCGTTCATAATCTTCTATCAATTTATTAAAGTGGGAATTCGTTATTGATCATGTTTTCATAACCTCTGAATCAATTCCGAATCTGCTTACTCATTTGTCATGTTTTGACCTCTGCATAGAAATCAATCTATTTTCTTTTGAGTTCCTATATATTATCACGTCCATAATACCTCTGATAATATCATATACTCTAAAACAGAAAAGATGATTTTATTATCTATCATGTCCACAATTCATCTGCAAATACAAATCATTGAGCATAGAAGAATTGTCATTTCATTCCCATTTCACCACAAAAAGTCTATTATATTTTCTTAGACTTTCCTACAAATCATAATGGAAATCTATTACAAATCTTGGATTTTCATTCTACACCACAACAATAACCTAATAGAGATCTATCTTCTTCTTTGGATCTTCTCCGTCGGACCTTCTCCGTCAGGTTCGTTGTTAGTGGCAATTCCTGACTGTCTGGGTCTCAGTCACGACCAGATCAGTAGGAATCAAACTCTGGTCTTCTCTCTCAGACGAGAGGAGAACCACAGAGTATGGCAGCCCGAAGTCGTGGTGCTGCCAATACAACTGGTGGATTAGGAGCAACCTCTCAAGGAAGACAGGAATGTATCCAACCTTGGGATACAATTTCTAGTTCTCCCTTGAAAGGAACTCTACTACCCGATTTCTCGGTAGTAGAGTTGACTCCACCATCCAACTCTCGTGTATAAAGGCTCTTCCTACCATCTAAGGAAGACCCTTCTATCCCACGAAGAGTTCTGAGTTGTCTGATGTACGTGTCAAAAGCGTATGAGCTTCCTGATGTTGGTGTCAGCAGGATATTCTCCACAGCATCCACATCACCAATGCCAGTTCTGAAGAAGGTTTTCAGCCAAAATTCTGCAAGAAACAGTTAAGAAAAATCAGCCAACAGAAATTGGCCAAGCAAAGACAGATGCATTCTGTTCATTTCAGGAAGATGAATTTGTTTTTAGTAAACAAAAAATTCGATGCGTGTATATTGAACTTACCGCTGAGTTTGCTGCTAAGGATTGACAGACCCATGTCTGGTAGCATGCATAGAGATCTGACATCAGACAACATGGCTTTCCTATTTTCTTCTCACAGAAAATTTATTCTCAGAAGAGAGGAAGAAGAATGGGAAGATGAGTTTGTATGGAGTTCATCCATCTATTTAAAGGGTCAAGTGCAGGTCTATTCTTGGAAAAGATCCGCGTGAGTTGTGCTCGTAAAACGTGGAATGAGTGTCAAGTGTACTTCGAAAGATAGTGCAACATTGGAAACAGTCAAAGTGTGCTAATTAATATTCTTCATTAAAAGGCACGCAGATCAAACACAAAAGTTGTACTTCATTCTTTAAACAGGCACTGATGGCCTTACAAAAAGACAAAACAAAAAAGTGCAACAAAAGCGTAGAAAGTTACGCTCTATTTTCCAGAGCAACTAAGTTTGATGCCTAACTCCTCTACGCTCTTAACTCCCAGGCGATGCAACATTTTACGCTTCTCCATAAGGCTCCGCCCATCAGAAGAAGACGAGCCATCCAATCCAAAGTAGCTCAAGAGATTCTTGGCTAACTGCGTGGAGTCGTCCTTGAGCTCGATGACGACAGGTTCGGGTTCTTTACCCCCAAAAGTGGGGTCACCATGGGAACAAAAGCCCAACTTGCGTGCTTTCTCTTCGTCTGCTTCCTTCGGGGTCATATTTTCGAGAGATGAATGTCAAAACTGAGAATCTCTTCTTGTTTATATAACAGATCTCGTCGACAGTTCATATTCCATCATAAATTGGACGCAATCAGTCTCGGAGAACGAAGAGTCATTATGATATTTAATAGGTTCATTCGGGTGTTTTCGAAGAACTTCACAGTCTTTTCGACTTTCGAAAAATCATTTAAGTCATCTCAGCGTGACTTTAACTCATTTCATCATCTCTATTTCAAAGTATTTCGAAAATATTTTATCATTTTTCGAAAACTTTGAAGGGGGTTTTGTAGGCCTCAAAAATGACAGTCACGCTGAGTTGATCAGAACAAGTCACGCAGAGTGATCCAAGAAGCAGCACAAAAGATACGCTAAGTTCTGCCTGGCCATCTCCTTTAGAAGTCACGCAGAGACAGCTCGGCCATACGTCAGAATCATAATGACTGACAACACAACAGTCGAGAAACGTCTCCTCGTATGCCACGTATGCACAGAACTCGAGAGATCATCGTCGTCTATTGCGTGATTTTCGAAAGCTTCTTCAGCAAGACTCAGCCTTCGTCAAGTTGGCGTACCAAAAGGGTTTTTTGTCATTTAATACGACTGACAAAGCAATCACTGTCAGAGATTTTATGTCAGTCGAGACACGCCGAATCAAGACAGCTGGCAGTTCTATCTCAAGTCTGCGTGTATTTGTGATCTTCATCTCAAGTTTGCGTGGATTCTGAAGTTTTTCTTCCTCAAGTTTGCGTGGATTTTTGAGTTCTTTGCCTCGAAGTCTGCGTGGATCCTGAAGCTTTCTGCCCCAAGTTTGCGTGGATTTTGAAGCTTTCTACACCGAGTTCGTGTGGATTTTGTCTTCAACAAGTCTGCGTGGATTTCATCAAATTGGAGTACGTGGCAGCCATGCCACTGATCTCTCGCCTGCGTGTCCTCTAACTTGCACACGACTCATGCATGATTGCCATGTGTCCAACAGTTACAGGTCACGTCCAGTAACTGCTCACAGCCTTGCGTATGTTAAATCCTGCGTGATTTTCAACTAAGCACAGGCTGTGAAGACAGTTATCTTTTCGGTTATTATTTTTGACTCTTTAAATAGAGTTCTTTTTCTCATTCATTGTACAGATACATTGATATCTACTGTCAAAATTTTGAGAGCTTTTCTTCTTCGTATAGTCCAAGGGATAAAGCGATCGTCTTCTAGATCGGATTCCTACAGTTGTAATTTTCCCAGAAACACAACAAATAAAGAGAATTTCTTTATGGAAAACAATGATTTATGTATTTTAGACTATAGCTAGAGCTTATCATGTATGACTATTACTCTTGCTTGTTCTTCACTTTGTATTACTAGCTTCATGATCATCCATGTATATATAGTTTGGGATGCTTTACTATTTTATGTCTGATGTTCATACTTCTTGTACTTGTATATTTGCCGGTAATTGAGATACCTAGGATTGGTTGACCTAGGATTGACTGTTGGATTATAGTAGTAACCCCCATGTCTATAAAGGTTATACGTTATTTTGGGGTACTGGAGTACTTTGGAATACGTAGCTGGCCTTGTTCGTCCCTACTTGCCAGTATTGTGGTTCTGGGGCGTGACAGAATTGTTGACAATCATTCTGTGCCCTGATTATACTACTGGAGAGGAACATTACATGGAAGTACCTTCTGCTGCATATCTATTCGCTAACAGGTACAAGATACCAATTATCATTCTTTTAAAGGACATTAACAATACATTCTTCCCAATGTGTGCTCCTTCGGCCGACTATAGTATATCCAATCTATATACAATTGGACTTGACGAAAATCACTTTATCATCCCGCGGTTGATCGCTCACTCTCATATTCCTCCCTCTACTCCAGTTTTGTATAAACATGCTCCGGAAGAAGCGATCGCTTGGACGACACCCTACACCGATGCAATAAATGCCTACAAGAAGATAATGAAGATGGTGGACCCTATACTGAGATCGAAGGACCACTACGATGTATTAATTGACTGATGTGTTGATGTACTTTTGTAACATTTTGTAAACAAAAGAATGGAAGAAATATAATACTTTTGTCATATTTTGTAAACATGAGAATGGAAGAAATATAATACTTTTGTCATATTTTGTAAACCGAAGAATAGAAGAAATATATTAATTTATTACTTGTCCGAATCATACACGTATCTTTGTGTGTATCATATTCGTATCATACGCGTATCATATTCGTATCTTTGTGCGTATCATATTCGTACAAGATGCACCATACTGCATACTGTATTACATCAAGTGTAAAAAATGACTACCATAAACCTGGGCAGTCCTACTTTATAGCAAGTCTAAAGTAGGACTACCGAGTTTTCTGCCTGTCCGATGTACATAAAGGACTGCCAGGAAACAAGATAGTCCTACTTATACTTGCTGTGAAGTGGGACTGCCCAATTTTTTGGCAGTCCTATATACATCTTGGACTGCCAGGAAAGTGGACAGTCCTACTTTATACTTGCTGTGAAGTAGGACTGCCCAGTTTTCTGACAGTCCTGCTTCACATCAAGTCTGTAATGCAGTATGTTACACAATATGATACTCGTTATAATACGCAATATGATACACATTATGATACACATATAATACAATTATGATACAAATATGATATGCAATAAGATACGTACTAAGATACAAATATGATACGCAATAAACGAAGGACGACACACAAAGTGTTCAACATAAAGTGTTCAAAACATAGTACAGCAAACTACAAAAGTTCAACAAGAGTGACACACAAAGTGTTCAAATACAAACTACAAGGTCATTTTTTTCATGACGCATGTTAGTGCGTCGCTCATCTTCGAGAAATGGAAACTCAGCTGCGATATTCTGCATCTGGGTAGCAACGTCAACGTAGTTCTCGCCCTTGCACAAAATGGGACTTTCTCTAATTCCTTGACTTTGGAAGCCTGCACGAGAAAACAATAATAAATTTAGCCACGTTCATAAACTTTGACACGTTAATTCAACAAAATACTTACTACCATCATCTGCAGTGCATCATACAGTGCTGACTTGGATGGTAGAGGGGCTGCTACCGGCACTTGAGCACTTCGCTTATCAGGGTTCAACATCATTCCATGTCTATAATGCCCCGCTCCGTACGGCGCATTACGCTAAGACGTTGACTCAAAGAGTCGCGTTGACCAAATGAAATGTATCGATGCGAATCGATACGAGAGTTATGTTGTCCCAAAAAATGCATCAAAATATGTCGATGCGAAGAGTTGCATTGTCCCAAAGAAATGCATCGAGTTGAATCGATGCGAAGTGCTGCATTGCCCCGAAGGATAAGTACATTGAGTCGGTTCGAAGATTCTAAGAAATCGAATCTACCCAAGGCGTAAGTCCGAATCGATGCAAGTATTGATTTTAGTTGGTTTCATGTGCAGGCTATCCGTTTACGCTAAAATATTAGAGGTCGACATTTTGTCTCATTTGAACGGGTCCGTAAAATCCAAATCACCGCCTCGCAACGGGCTGGGACTTGGGCACGGTAGGCCGGAATCGATCGAGTAGTTCAATGAAATAAGAAGTGGTCGAATGGCTAAGTCAGAAGATTTGGCCGTACAATAAAGATATGAAATCAAGCCGCATTGGCTCGGCAAACAACAAGGCGTATCGGCTTAAGGTGGGAGGACTGACTCTTCTTTTTACTCCTTCATGCCTAAGTAAGAATGTATCATTATATACAAAGTAACCTATCGACGCCCCAGGCATGGTCCGATCGAAATATAAATCATAGTGTGTGTCGAACACTAGTTAGAACAATTGAAATGAAACATGCATCAAATGTACGAGTCGCTATGGAACATTAGATATCGCAAAGGCGAGCGCCTCGGTGCGCAAGCCACAAGAACATGGTATAACTGTATTCGACGAGTTCCTTCGTGCACGAGCTATTCCGTGCCTTCACGCATGAGTTAGAAAGGCTAGCACATTGAAAGACAATATAGGCGAGTGTCCTAGTACACAAGCCACGAATATTGAACACTAAGGCATAGAACATAAAAATACGGCTTCAATGTGTGCATCAAGTGCACGACGCGAAGGAAAAGATGATAAATGTGTCGAAACGTGCTTACGTACACAAGATCATAAAAGATGGCTTCGTTGCAAAAGAGTACAATTTAGCATGAATGTGACGAAACTGTCAGATATGACATGATGCCTCGAAAAGTGTTCGGGACTTTCGGGTCGTTCGATTGACGAACATTGAGTTGAGGCATGATGCCATTGAACATTGAAACGAAGTATGAAATTTTAAAACAGAGAAAGTTAATAGGAGAAATACGAGATGATAAAGTCTGAGTCTCGGACTCAAGTCCATGTTTGGTTGTTTGAATAATAGTGCGTTGTATGATCGAATGGACTTGAGTAAACGATGAGATAATCTTTCGTGCACAGGAATATTCCCTTCGAACGGGTGCGTTGGGGCACCGGGACCGTTCAGCCCAGGAGGGATATAATCTTTGAGGGGCGCACATCTGTAAGACGATTAACGACTACTTAGCGAGATGTTAAAAGCCACAAATGATGGTATACAACGGAAGGTCTCCGTAATTGGGATAGCAACCCACTACGAGAGGCACCGGGCTACCCAATTTGAGAAAAGAAAAGAGAGAAAGAAAAGAAAGAAAAGAAAAGAGAGAATGAAAAGAAAAGAGAGAAAGAAAAGAAAGAAAATAAAGAGAGAAAATAAAGAAAGGAAAGAAAAAGAGAAACACCTTTAGTCCATTCTGGCGCGGATACGCCAACGACCTTCATATAGTTAAGGAACGATGGGTTAAAAGTACAGGCACGTACGTGTCCTACACATATAGATCCTGCATAGAGAGTACTTATAAAATGACAGGGAAGGAATGGGGCATATTCACCTTACGTCGGTGCAAGGGTGAGTGCATCTATGTTGGTAAGAAGTCACGCCACGAAACAAATACGAGATTGCTTGCCTGCTTGCCTATTCAATTCGAATAACATGCTTGCCATGATAACATGCTTTACACTTTAGAATATGCCATAAAATTGACCCTAAGGAGAATATAGCAAGATCATAAGCTAAGTTGCATGATTCAACATAAATACTAAATGTCGGTTTAGAAAGTGGTCTTACCATCAGTACATACGAGGACGAACGTACTGATACCCCACCAGCTTTCATCAGGGTGCATGGAATGGTTTGCTCATGGCGAAACTTCGCTTGATCGTGTAGAGGCATAGAATGTCGTAGCGTTTGAAGCGTACGACCGCATTTACGTTCGGACTTGCAACATGATTGATGCGGACGAGATATAGAAGGCATGATGTACGGAACGGTGAAATCCTTTGTGGGCAAGAGATAACTTGAGTGTTATAGCGAATATGGCAAATTCATTTAGGCTATTGAAAGCCTTTGTAATCTCAGTTCATTATCAATAAAGAGAATTGTTTCGTATACTCTGCTTTTTCCATTTGCTAATATCAAATCAAAGATAACCATTTTGAGAACTTGTCATCTTGCCTTGCACGAGCGCAAATCCAGGCTCGTGCGGCATTACGCCCCCTGCAAGGAAGATAATTCGGGTGATTACGGGTCGGGGCATGACAAATTGGTATCAGAGCTCTAGGCTCAATTTTCTCAGGACGCTTGCTTTGTTTCAATTCCAAAAAGTTGCCCACCACAAATCGAATCACTCTTGACTCTACTCGATGCCGTACTGGATGTTCCATACAATAAGTCTAATACAAAGTCGGGAAATGTTGCCGCAAGTACTTCGAATTTACATGATGTTGCGGAGAAAGTCGTAAAATATTTTGTTGCATTGAATGCAACGAGCCGTGACATGTTAGTTGCTGCAAGTGCAACAAATTATGAAATACGATTTGAGATGTTTTTGTTGCAATGTAATATGTTGAATGAGAAATGAAACGATGCATGAAGTGCAATGGGTTGTGAATATTGGTTGCACCAATGCGGAAACTTAAATAATGTGTTACAGGAAGTGCAACGAGTTGTTTGTGAATGTGCGTTGCAATGAAAGTGATAAGTCAATATCGAATGTTTTGAACGGATTTGAGCATTGACTTTGAATATCGGGAGTAAATTATTGCACGAGGTGCAACAGATGTCGAAAATAAATTTTTGCACAATGTGCAATGAATGTCGGAAATGAGTCATTATACGATGTGCAATACATGTCGGAAGTAAATTGTTGCACATGACGTAATGCTTGTCAAAGTAATCGATGTACGAAGTGCAACGGATATTGGAAATAAATCGTTGCATGCTGTGCAACGGGTGGAACTAAAATCATAAATCGATAAAAACGAATCGTTCGGCAGTGCACCGAACTTAAACTTGTATTGGCGAATATATACATTGGTCGAATGGTGACGAATTTTTATTAATTGAAGTTACGGTTGTGATGCACGATCACTGCGTAAGTTGTGAGTCGGAATAAAATATTGGTTCATATCGAGTATGACGCGAGGGAAATAACTTAATTTTCGAGTGGTACATGCCATACCACATATGCGATGAATGGCTCGATTCTGAGTGGTATATGCTATACCACTTGTGCGATGGATTGCATCAACATATTATAAGAATTACGGAAGGTTTATCCGGAACGGATGGCAGAGTAACGAGACAAGATTGAAAATTTGTATAACGGTATGTTGATGCAAGTGTTCTCTGAAAATTGGTTGAAGCGATAGGGCGGGTACTCATATCAATGAATGATACATTGGACAAAAAATTTATAAGTCAGTCGAACGATCGAGACTAGCAAAACAATTATGCCTTGAAGCAATAATCCGATCGACGAGAAAGGAAAACTTGAACTTACAAACGAGTCGCACGACTTGCGATCTTGATAGAAATGTTGGACGAGGCGAATTATAATCGAATCACACGGCTTGCGATCTCGACAAAAATTTTAGAATACACGAATGGTAGTCGAATCGTACGACTTGCGATCTCGATAGAAATGTTAGCCGATGCAAAATGTAATCGAATCGCACGACTTGCAATTTCGATGAAAACATTGGTTGATTCGGATAGCCGTGCCTAAGAAAGATAGTAGGTTATGTCGAGACGAGACTCACTGGGAGCATGATGAAATCATATGAAACTTAGAAGGCACGATTGCATGACTCGAGGGCACGACATCGAAAAATCGGTAACTTTGTTACACGATCGAAGTATAACAGAATACAACGAATCAAGAAATGATTCGAGACGTACGAAAATGTTTGTGAAGAACTTAGACGTATGCAATGCAAGTTGTCGATGTTGAAACAGATTCAAAGTTGACCCTTACACTATCAAAATTGATACGATGTATCGAGATCAATACGTAAGGAAACGTAAGCACGATGTGAGAATACAAAATAGAGTGTGCCTCGTGCTATCAAAATTTTTATAAATAATAATACAAAAATGAACGAACTGGTTGATCATGAACTTTGTGATTAATCAAGACGAGACTATAAGTCATCGACGATCATCGATGCGTATATCATCTCGTGTGTCGACCGCAAATAAGATAGACTCGAACTCAATACGAGTAGATGCTTCGTAAATTATAGAATCATCAATGGCAGTGTATGACCTTACTCGGAGGATAGTTGCGCATCAGTTGCGCCGATAGAAATGGTTTTGTCCGAAATTTGGGTAGTCGTATAGAAATTGTCGGAACGTAATTTGGCTCCGAAATAAGATATAGCATGGTTTGTAGTAAACTGTCCTTCGTTAATGATCCACAATTATCGAGCGTAGCTTCGGGGCAGCTGACCCTAGAAGACTTGACCGCCAAATCAAATTGAATATTGCAAACCGTAAGATGACCCATGTGATATCGTATATGAAATTGCATTGATAACAAATTAATGTGGTGCATGTTGATGATAAGTCTAGGCGATTTTGAGAATTGTGTTATGCACGAGTATAAGTGGTAAGAGAATGACTTACGAGTTATGTCGTTCGATTTGGATTCACCTTGCAATTAAGCTTGCGTGAATCGAACTTATATTCGATGTTGCGAGACGGATAAGTTGGGAATTTGGCTAGTGAATTCCTACTCGTTAGAAAATCGAACGTAAGATGCATCGTAGAGACTTTGAGTCAAAGCGATTGTTGCCTTGAGCACCATCGCCTCGATATAAAATTTTGTGTCAGATAGATTGTGGCCTTTGTGCAATGTCAATTTAAAGTTAAGTCGGAAGAATTTAAGCACGATGTCTAGGTAAGTAACCTAGCGGGCGTAGTCCTGAATGTTGATGCATTTGTAAGTCAACAAAGGAAATCGTATCGAGATAAGTTGCATAGCCAGACTTCGAAAATAGTTGGGTGGCGACTTCGAACGTAAGGCGTTACGAAGGATTATTGCGATCGGATGTGCGACGGCTCGACGCAACGTATAGGATTGATAGTCCATATGAAACATACGAAACGAGAAATACAATTTTGAATTGCGTTGCGTGCAGTGACTTTATTGAATGAATCACATATGTATCGAATATACGTATGCGATAAAATTCCGAGAACAGTCGCTAAAGATAAGTCCGATCGAGAGTACGAGATGGCAAGCATAGGATTGAAAATTTGCCTGTTTAGCTTTGTTTAAATTTGCTACCACTGGACTTGGTCGAAATACATATATCTTTGGGACGCCTTGAATATATGTACGGATCCAAATCGAGTTGTATA
Source organism: Iris pallida (assembly GCA_029216955.1). NCBI lineage: Eukaryota > Viridiplantae > Streptophyta > Magnoliopsida > Asparagales > Iridaceae > Iris > Iris pallida. Next base: position 26,257 of record JANAVB010000997.1, on the reverse strand, counting down.
CAAAATTCAAATCGAGCTGCAGGAAAGACTTTGAAATGTTAATAAAAAGCTTGCAAGATAGTGTGAAGCTGAACAACATTGGTGGGACGAGATCGTAAAACGATCTATAAAATACTTAATCATAGTGTTGGTTTTGGTTTGAGGACGAACCTTGTTTTGAGTGGTATATTCTGTAATGCCCCGCTCCGCATGGCATATTACGCTGAGACGTTGACTCAAAGAGTCGTGTTGACTGAATGAAATGTATCGATGCGAATCGATACGAGAGTTACGTTGTACCGAGAAATGCATCAAACTAAGTCGATGCGAAGAGTTGTATTGTCCCAAAGAAATGCATCGAGTTGAATCGATGTGAAGTACTGCATTTCCCCGAAGGATAAGTGCGTTGAGTTGGTTCGCTAAGAAATCGAATCCACCCAAGGCGTATGTCCGAATCGATGCAAGTTTTAATTTTAGTTGGTTTCATGTGCAGGCTATTCGTTTACGCTGAAATATTAGAGGTCGACATTTTGTCTCATTTGTAACGGGTCCGCAAAACCCAAATCACCGCCTCGCAACGGGCTAGGACTTAGGCACGGTAGGCCAGAATCGATCGAGTAGTTCAATGAAACAAGAAGTGCTCGAATGGCTAAGTCAGAAGATTTGTCCATGCAACAAAGATATGAAATCGAGTCGTATCGGTTCGGCAAACAACAAGGCGTATCGACTTAAGGTGGGAGGACTGACTCTTCTTTTTACTCCTTCATGCCTAAGTAAGAATGTATCATTTTATGCTAAGTTAACCTATCGATGCCCCAGGCATGGTCCGATCAAAAGATAAATCATAGTGTATGTCGAACACTAGTTAGAACAATTGAAATGAAATGTGTATCAAATGCATGAGTCGCTATGGAACATTGGATACCGTAAAGGCGTGCGCCTCGGTGCGCAAGCCATAAGAACATGGAATAACAGTATTTGGCGAGTGCCTTCGTGCACGAGCCATTCCGTACCTTCGCACATGAGTTAGAAAGGCTAGCACATTGAAAGACAATATAGGCGAGTGTCCTAGTGCACGATTCATGAACATTGAACACTAAGACATAGAACATGGAAATACGGCTTCGATGCGCGCATCAAGTGCACGACGCGAAGGAAAAGATGATAAATGTGTCGAAACGTGCTTACGTACACGAGATCATAAAAGATGGCTTCGTTGCGAAAGAGTACAGTTGTGGCATGAATGTGACGAAACTGTCAGATATAACATGATGCCTCAAAAAGTGTTCGAGACTTTCGGGTCGTTTGGTTGACGAACATTGAGTTGAGGCATGATGCCATTGAACATTGAAACGAAGTATGAAATGTGAAAACAGAGAAAGTTAATAGGAGAAATACGAGATGATAAAGTCTGAGTCTCGGACTCAAGTCTATGTTTGGTTGTTTGAATAATAGTGCGTTGCATGGTCGAATGGACTTGAGTAAACAATGAGATAATCTCCCATGCACGGGAATATTCTCTTCGAATGGGTGCGCTGGGGCACCGGGACCGTTCGGCCTAGGAGGGATATAATCTTTGTGGGGCGCACATCTATAAGACGATTAGCGACCGCTTAGCGAGATGTTAAAAGCCGTAAATAATGGTATACAACGGAAGGTCTCCGTAATTGGGATAGCAACCCACTACGAGAGGCGTCGGGCTATCCAATTTGAGAAAAGAAAAGAAAGAAAGAAAAGAAAGAAAAGAAAAGAGAGAAAGAAAAGAAAGAGAGAAAATAAAAAAGGAAAGAAAGGATAGAAAAGGAGAAACACCTTTAGTCAATTCTGGCGCGGATACGCCAACAACCTTCATATAGTTAAGGAACAATGGGTTGAAAGTACAGGCACGTACGTGTCCTGCACATATAGATCCTGCATTGAGAGCATTTATAACATGACAAGGAAGGAATAAGGCGTATTCACCTTGCGTCGGTGCAAGGGCGAGTGCGTCTATGTTGGTAAGAAGTTGCGCCACGAAACAAATACGTGATTGCTTGCCTCCTTGCCTATTCAATTCGAATAACATGTTTGCCATGATAACATGCTTTACGCTTTTGAATATGCCATAAAATTTACCCTAAGGAGAATATAGCAAGATGATAAGCTAAGTTGCATGATTCAAAATAAATACTAAATGTTGGTTTAGAAAGTGGGTCTTTTCATCAGTACATGTGAGGACGAACGTACTGATCCCCCACCAGCTTTCATGCAGGGTGCAGGGAATGGATTGCTCGTGGAGAAGCTTCGCTTGATCACGTAGAGGCATAGAATGTTGTAGCGTTTGAAGCGTGTGATCACATTGACGCTCGTACTTCCAACAGGATTAATGCGGCCGAGATATAGAAGACATGATATATGGAACGGTGAAATTGTTTGTGGGCAAGAGAGAACTTGCGCGTCGTAGCCAATCTGGCAAATTCAGTTGGGCTATTGAAAGCCTTTGTAATCTCGGTTTATTATCAATAAAGAGAATTGTTTCGTATACTCCGTTTTCTTTCGTTTGCTAATATCAAATCAACGATAACCATTTTGAGAACTTGTCATATTGCCTTGCACGAGCATAACTCCAGGCTCGTACGACATCACGCCCCTGCGAGGAAGATGATTCGGGTATTTTTGGGTCGGGGCGTTGACAATATCTGGCCTCTGCATAATACGCCTCATAGTCATCGCAACAATCCCACATCTCCACCATCAGATATCGTTTGGTTTCACCGATAACATGACATTTCCACTCAATGAAGAAATATGAACCCCAAGGTTAATCTGGTGGGACATAGTTTAATGGTTTCGTCCCTTTGAAGTAGTCCTTAAATTCAATGTCATTGGTATAGTTTGCACGTAGCCAAACTGACGAAGCACTCTGTCTGGCATGTGAGCCTCCTCAATTTTATGATAAGCTATCAGACCTTGAAATAGTACATCTGCTTGCAGTGGACGAGTAGTATTTTGCAGATCCCGATATGGATGCCAAATAATCTACATCATAGTATAAGTAATCATTACTTAAGAAGTTACTAATTAATATGAAACACTAGAGTGAATAATAAGTAAATGCTAGTTTAAGTTAATATTGTTTCACCTCCTTTGCCTCCATATCTTCTAGTACGATACGTAGGGTAGCCAACATATGTGGATGTTTGCTATCTATCTTAGCCGGCTTCCACTTACACATTCTAGGCACCTGCTCATCATAATCTCTACTAAGAGTAGCCCGCTTTAGCATCAAAAAATGCTCGTATATCCATGCATGTACATGTATTGTAGAATAATATCATATTAATCTACCTAATTTTATATTCCCTATAAAGAAAGTACGATTTTATTTGCTTACATGGAGCAGAGGTTGACAACCAGCTATTATCTTTGACCCGACTCGAGATGCAGCACCAAGTTCACGGTAGAGATATGCTAGTATACCGCTTCCAGAGGATATTTGATCTACAGTGTCTAAGTTCACAAAATTGCTTAGATATTTGGCATGTATCGAGGTTCCAGACTTGTCCGGAATGCCGATGGGCCCTATGATGAAATGCATGTATCCTTGGGCCACTACATCGTCATCATCATCATCGTCATCGTCATCGTTATTATCATCATCATGATAATCATCATCATCATCATCATCATCATCATCATCAATGAGTGTATTCTTTAAAAAACTCAAAGGAACTCCGTACGACTTCTTAAAATCGGGGAGGGTGACAAAAGTCTCAGCCTCAACCCTAAGAGAATTGGCGACCAATTCCACCATCTCATCATACATCTCAAAGTCGGCCTCATAATAATCCATCATCATTTGACGACCATCAACTCTAAGTCCCAAAATGTGGTGGACGTCATCAAGGGTGATCATCATCTCCCCGGGTTCGAGATAGAAATTGTTGGTTTCTGGATGCCAATCCAAGATCTTAAACGAGTATTACACCAAATTTTACAGCCCGGTGGAGGTGATTTTGGCCTTCACACTTTCTTTTAAATCATAAAACTTCCATGTACTGCACATCTTTGCGTAGTTAATGACCCTCAAAAGACGCGAGCTATTATGAAAATAAAACAAGATAAAGAAAGTATAAATAAAAAATATAACTATTAATTTCAAAAGTAAATTTATATTTAAGGTAATGAACTTACCGGATCCTTACATATTTGATAAGAAATACAGTTCTCGATTGACTTCAATAGAGAGCAACCAATTGGGTTCATTTGTTCCTCGGCTATATGAGACGGTTCGGAACTATCATCACCTCTTCTTTGAACGATGAGTACATCATCATCGAAAGATGAAGAATCAGGACGAGTCATCGGTTGCTTCAAACGAGTTATAACGTGTTTGGTCCCACTGTTCTAATATGAGAGGGTGCCTTTGGTTCTCTGGTCGTTGTTGGTTTCTCGAGAACTCTCCCAGCTTGACGTGCCTTGCGCTTCGATGCGGTAGGAATGCCAAAAATTGTGGCTGTCCTAGATTGTACTTGTTGTACATGAGGACTGCCACTATTTCTAGCAGTCCTATCAGTTTCTAGGACTGCCAGAAACTTGGGCAGTGTTACGACTCGCACCCTGTTAGGGACACGAGCACGTGGGTACATCCAGCCTACGCTGCAGTATCGACGGTAGAACGCTGTAAAGGTCATCTAGAATATATAGAATCTAAGACAAAATGATATAATCTGTCATCTCCGCACGGAGGAATATAACCACAACTCAATCACATAATTCTAAGGAAGATAAACACGATGATAAAGATAAAGATGAGATAAATAGTCTGAAACAACGCTGAGTCGCAATCACAAGTTAAGAGACCAAGACATAAAATAATATCCCAAAATAAATACTACAAGTCTCAAAGTATCAACCTGGAATGTAAAAAGACAAAATCTAGGAGAACTAGGTCACTACTGGCGGTGCGTCCTCTACGAGCATCGGGTCCACAGGCTGGTCCTGGTCGTAGTCTCCATCTATGCCAAACCCGTAGTAGGTTGGGCAATCTGCATCTAAATCCTCTGAAAAATAACGAGGATTATCCTGTTAGGATATGAGCAAGTACAAATACCAACAGCAGTTCCATGTGAATTGACAAATACTATAAGAGACAATCATAATGAAATACAAGATGGAATATCAAGACTGAAAGTAAAACAGTACAAGAGAACTGGATATCATGTCATGTGTGAGATATAAGATAAAATTGGAATATAAACAGTGGAAAGTAATCTGAGGTATGATGTAAACATAAAAATAAAGTGCCATGAGATATTAGAGCATTATGTGATCGGCTTGGGTCAAGATCAGGCTGTTCCATTTGACCGGCTATGCACAGGTAGTATAATAGTATAGGGATCAGGCCGGCCAAAATGAAAAGCTATGCACAAGTAGTATAAGGTCAGGCTACACCCTACGTGTGGTGAGGGTGGAGCTATGCACAAGTAATAAACAAGTAGGGGTATGATCACATAACCTCTAATAACTTCCCATCCCCGAGTAGTATAATGAATCCAGACATTGTAGAAGCATGGAAAATATCAGAATGATGGTCTATGCGGCTCGGAACAGGAGAACCCCATGCGTCTCATACAGGGGCAGTCCCATGCGGTTCGGAGAGACTCTCAGTCTCATGCGGCTCGGAGGAGGAGAATCCATACGGCTTACATAGGGACAGTCCCATGCGGTTCAAAGAGTCTCCCAGCCTCATGCGGCTCGAAAGTACATGCGGCTCACAAACGACCAACAGAGATATGCGGCTCGATCAACACCACGTGTCCCCGTGGGATCCCTTCACACAGCTGGCCATCAAGTAATGGCCTTATTTAATGCTCTGCCGTGATTTGACAGCTGACGGGTTTGGTATAAAGTGCCATGATGGTCCTGTCGTAATGACAGGCTCTTCGGGAATAGGAGAAAATCTCTGACACGATCCAAGATTGCCACGTGGCTACTCCCATGCGGCTCAATTGAAGAACAGCTTCATGCGGCTGGCAGGAATCATCTTTCTGCGGCTCACCAAGAAACTATCCCATGCGGCTCGCAAGTACTATACCTATGCGGCTCACTGAGATGCTGTCTCATACGGTTCATGGATATCATGCGGCTCTGGCAGAGTCCACCATTAAGACACGTGGCAGAGATTCAATTGCCCCCATAACTTGACAGCCGGTAGCAGGGTGATTATGGGACGCGTGGTATTAAATCAATCAGAGATTTACCAGATCCCAATAACCATATTTAACGTTATCCTCATAATTAATGAGATCATGGCATATTATTCGTGATCAAGCCAATGGGACACGTGGTGAGAGATCCAAGCTTGACACAACCAATCATGAAGATTTAAAGCAATCAGCATTAATCATTCACAGGATTCAATACTATCCACATTTATGGCCCAGATCCTTCACGCTTAAGACTAATGGTCCAGATTGATTAAACATCAGGCCGCCGCCACTTTGAGAATGGGCAATCATCCAAACCCTAATGATGCCCCCACTCCTATAAATAAGCAAGGTGCCATTCCCTTGCGAAAGAGATAGACAGAGAGACTCCCCCAATAATCAGAGAGAGAATACACAGAGAGAGAGAAGCCAGAAGAGTAATAGAGGGAGAGCAAGAAGAGCATTTCTTCATCAACGCCAACCATCTCGTCACAGGAGCCAAGGCTGCATACCGATCGTCCAAGGAGTAAGACAGGGCTGCCGTCGCCTTCCCGAGCCTCTATCGTCACCCCCCAGAATCTAAAATAAACAATTGTACTTAGAATGCTGTACCTAGGTTTTCGTCCCTAGACTTTCTTTGTACAAGCGAGTTTGTAACGTGAAGTAAAAGTCCGATCCTCCGATAATTGTTCTGTTCTTTTATATTTTATGGCAAACACGATGGCGACTCTGCTGGGGACAAACTTCTCTACGGCTGAGGAGTTGGTGACGCAATCGGATGCAGCCAAGCTTGGCTCCACGCAACAGAAGATAGTCGCCCGGTTCGACCAACAGGCGTTCGAAAAAATGCTCTCCGATAAGAGCGCTGGCCCGGTCCAGAAGCAAGCCCGCACGAAGAAGGCCCGCAAGGAGTGGAGACCCCGATCCTTCGTTCCTACTGAAGCTCTTGCAGAGATATCCTCTTTTGTTCAAAACGGCGAGCAAGACTCTCCTGCAGCCCTACTTCAGACAGTAGGCAACTCTGCTGTCCCCAAGTTCGATAGAAGAAAATACTATGATGCTGGACTTGCAGGGGCAAAGAGGAACTCTATGCGATCCGAGCCGCATAAGGGTGCTAGCCGCATGAAAAAAGCTCATGCGGCCACATCCGCTAGCCGCATGAAGAAAACTCATGCGGTCACATCTGTCAGCCGCATAGCTTATGCGGCTACAGTTGCCAACCACATGGATGAAGCTTATGCGGTTACTGAAGTCAATCGCTTGCAGAAAACCCATGCGGCCACAATTTCCAACCGCATGCGGCCAGCCTGTACGATCGCGACTCCTACTAATCACACCAAAGCAACTCATCCGACAGCTAAAGACAGCCGCATGCAGACAGCCTGCACGGTTCCCAATCCTAGCCGCATGGCGGCTATTCTACGCTTCTCTCAATCAGTCTTCGACCGTCTCTCATGCGGTCCTGACCCTGATGATTCTCTGGATGATAAGCCAGACTCTGTGATATTCAACTTGGACTCTTCCTATTACGCACCCGCGAGTGTTAAAAGGAAGAAGTCTAGGGCAGCACGGGCCTACCAAGCCCAGTCAGCTGCCCCAACCTCTGACTATCAGGGCGTCCCGCTAATTATTACGTGGGCCTCGGATGGGAAGTTGTACAGAACTACTCGAGTCCAGCCCCCGGCGGCAGACGGACAGAGAGGTTCACAAAAGTCTTCCAAAATCCCGGGAGCAAACAGGGTCGGTCCAGACCCGTCTGACTTGCGTGAGGCCATCCTCCACAAACGCAAGGAAAGAAAAGATGCATCGAGATGCAAAGAGTCCTCCCACGGACGTCACTGCACCCAAATCATCGTCAACTGCTGCTGCAATGACACGACAATGCGAGAGGACCGGCAGTCTGTCTTTCAAAGACTGCAACAGCCATCTTCAGAAGACGAGGCACTACCCGTCGTCTCCTGCAACTCTGCTCGGAAAGTCCCTATTGATAGAAGGGGGAAGAAGACAAATGTTTCCAGCCCGAAGACCTCAACCACTGCAACTAAAAGACTATCGTCTAAGCGGGTGCCCACCACCGAAGTTTTCCAAGGTACTCGTTCTAAGACGAAATCTGCTACAGTGGGAGGCCCGTCGTCCGTAATGCAGGGGGTTGCTGGGGCTGGGGGTAGCACCCCTCCGAGCCTCCACAACAATCCAATATTCTAAGAAGACGAGCCAGGGGAGATAACTCTCCCATCAGATACAGTCGAGGCTGGCATCCCCGAGGACGTCCACGACTCTCAAGATGAAGCAAGCTCTGAAGCCGGGGGTACTATTCCCTCCGAGTCCGAACTGGAAGAGAATATTCCCACATATCCCGATGACTTCTCGGTACAAGGGTATGACTCGGAGGATACGTCCTCCACCGTCCCGTCCGTTTCTCATCATATAAGGACGGTATTCATGACAGACAGAATCAAAGTGGTTCCAGTGATCGCCAGCGCATCGATACTCTGGAGGCCATACTACAGGCCTTTGTCAAGTCTGTAGATGAAATCAAGACGGCTCTTCTAACTCTGCAAGGAGGAACACCTGGCCAAACAAGCACGGGTCCCGCAATCAATGCGGACTCGAACTCAGCGGCACCGAACCCGTACAACAATCCTTCCGAAATAACAGCTCCTACCGCTGCAGATGATGCCAGGGAAGCAAGAAGAGAGGTCCAGGAGCTCCGAGCCCTGTTTCACGCTCGAGAAAACTCTTAAGACCTCAGAATACAGCAACCATACCCGGCTGCATGGAGGGATGTTCCCTTCCCACCAAGATATAAGTCGTTCAACATCAATCCCTATGATGGCAAGACCTCAGCGAGTCGGTACATCACTTACTTCGAGGTCACCATGGACCATCTGCCCCACGATGATGCTATTCTCACCCGATTATTCGTCGGGGCATTAGAGGGAGTCGCTTTCGACTGGTATCGCAATCTGCCGGACAACTGCATCCACTCCTTCGCCAGCTTCAAGCGCCTGTTCTTGGAGAGATTCTACGAAGTAGGGCAGGACGTCACCATGTCCACCCTCATGGACGTCGTCCAAGGGGAGAAGGAGCTGACAAGGAACTACATTGAGCGGTTCTGCCAAACCGCCATGAAGCTGCCCTCCAGAAATCCAGATTCCTCTTTAATTGAAATTTGCCAAAAAAGACTGCTTCTAACGATCAGTCTCTGGATGGGCGAAAGTCAATTCAAAGATTGGAAGACGTTCATCATCAGCGCCACAAGCGCTGAAAAACGATTGAAGAAGGCTCGCCAACTGGGATTGCACATCTCGGAAGGAGAAAATAAGGGCAAGCGTCCCAACAACGATAATGGGGGTAGCCCCTCCAACAATCGGGATAGCAAAGGAAAGCATGCTATGGTGGCCGATACAGCACAAAAACCTGAGCTGAAGCCAGCAGACAAACAATGGCCGCAAATCACTTACTCCTTCGAAGACGGTCACGTCAAGCCCATCTTGGACATGCTCATACAAGGGGACGGAATTCAGCTTCCTCCACCAAGACAGGAACCGCGGCCGGTAGAGATAGAGAATCCAAAGTACTGCCATTATCATCGCTATGTCCATCATGCTACACACGATTGCTACCAGCTGAAACGGTACATCCAAAACCTCATCGATTTAAACGCTTTGGCCATCGATTTCGAAAAGGTAACCGTGGCGGCCAATATGGTGTCCGTACAATTCGGCAGCTTCCCTCCGACGGAGACTCAAGACGGGGTGATCCCCGTCCCTCTAGCGACAATGGAGATTACCAATCTTCCACCTCCCCGAGATCAGGCTGCCGGTCTAGTACCCCTCACCACAATACGAGGGGAGGTCATGTGGATCCATCCAGACTTGGTATCAGAAGTGACTCGGCCCACACCATCTTCCACCGACAAGAAGAAAAATGGAAAAGTCAGGACCTGCCACACAACCTCGGCAGACAACGAGGAAGCTACAGCCGTCGTCACGCGATCCGGAGCACAATCCCAACCTGTGGTTGACAATCCAGCTGAAAATCATCAACCCACTACAACTGATGCTCCGGGACCGACTCAGCCTTCGACGACCGACAAGCCTAGGCCGAGGGAGACTCGCTTCGACAAATCCCTCTGAAAAGAGGCAGCCCAAGGGCTAGAGAGGCCCTACAACTTTGACATCTTAGCGCAATTAGCTAACACACCGGCCAAGTTGTCACTGTACGAACTCCTAAGGCTCTCCAAGGACATTCGTATTGTATTAAGCGAAGCACTCCAAAATGTCGATGTCTATCTGGCTCAATCTAACCTCACTGGGAAGGACTCACCCGTGGATCTCCAAGACAGTGCTTGCACGGAAGCAATGCCCAACATCGTCTTCACTCCACAGGACATGCTCATCAAAACCAACCTACACGATCACCCGCTATACTACACGGGATACATCGGCGACGTGAAGGTGGATCGGATGCTCATAGATCATGGCTCTTCCATAAGCATCATTCCGAAGGGTCTGCTACATCATCTCCGCATCCCAATGCATCGCCTGACACCTACAAGCACCGCCATCAGCGGTTTCAATTCAGGCAGGAGCTACCCTATTGGGAAGATTCGTCTGAAGTGTCAAATTGGCGACCTCCAATCCGAAGTCACCTGCTACGTCATAGATGCAGACACTTCTTACAACATCCTCTTGGGGTGCCCATGGATACACGATTATATGATCGTGCCTTCCACACTGCACCAGTGCTTCAAATATGTCGACAAATACGACTTCGTGAAGACGGAATTTACTGACATCGATCCCTTCAAAGGGGTCGAATCTTACTACTCGGACTCCTGCCTATACGAAAAGTCGAAGAGGCACCTTGATGAAGGAAATGTACAAGCTAGTACCGAGACAGCCACAGGATCAGAAGAGCCTCTGACGATCCACCTCCAAGCTCGTAAACCGGGCAGGTCCGCACCCCTTACTGCCACTCTACGGAGGGACGCGATCAGCCTCTCGGCGCAGGAAGATCAGATGATAATCCGGCTGCCAAGGTCCGACCAAGTGCCGAGACCCACAATAGGGCCACTAACAATCAGACTGCCGAGAGTCGGTCAACCCCAAACGGAGAAGCTCAATCCCTCCGATAGGCCACTGACGATACGCCTTCCCAAGAAGGGTCGTCACCCCGATGCAAGGTCTGACATCTCTAGCGAGCCAGCCACTCCTCGCTCCACATCAAGTGCCAAACTGGGGGTCGCTAGTCTACCAACAACTCCACGCTCTGCTCCATCAGCGGAACCTCTGACAATCAAGCTGCCTAGGGCATCCTCTCAGTCTTCATTTACACAGGGGGTAGCCGAAGAGGAACCGGAGCTAGCCAAGTATGTGGCTGCCCACACTGATGTTTCCTTCGCTGATGATGTAATCCCCCTAGAAAAGATACCTTACTTCATCAATAAAGGGTTATCTTTGAACTACACCGAGCTCAATAAGCTATGTACAATGTATGCTATGGAACACGGTATAGGCACTCACCTACACACACAAGTGACAAAGGTGTACACCGCAATCCAACTTACTCCAGTAGAAGACACTTACCGAATAATTGAGGGAGGGGACCATCCAATCATCTTCGGCCGGAAGGACGACCCGCATCCCTTCACCATAGAGGAAGCCGACCTCGGGTCAGATGCTGGGAGACTGCCTCTATATCTCTATAGCCCTCAATCCAAATATCTCATGCAGAAATAGGGGTATGATCTGGAGACGACGCCAGGTTTGAACTACGGCACTGGGCGACGATTACCTTGGAAGCCGCCAGTCCCGGTGGGTAAACCACGAGACTACTATAGCAAAACTCGATGCGGGTTGAGGTATGTAACGCCTACTATGACCCCTGAGAGTTCAGATGAAGAATACGACTGGCAGTCACATTCAACCGGGTCACCAACTTCGAACTCAGATACCAGCATCGGAGATGTGTTCAGACAAGTCATGACAGTCAACATGGCATTCGCCGACGCTTACGAAGAAGACGAAGACATCCCAAAAATCCTCGAACTAGAGCCGTGGGCCCAGCAATTGGACGCACAATAGGAAAAGCGGTTCAAACAGAGAGAACCTCCTACTGAAGATGAGGTCATACAAGTGGATCTCGGCAGTGAATCTTCTCCAAAACTGATCTTCGTCAGTAAAAGCCTAGCAGACGAAGAGCAGGAGTCGCTGCTAGAACTTGTCAGAGAATACATTGATGTATTCGCCTGGAGCTATGAAGACATGCCAAGGTTAAATCCCGACATTGCTTTTCACAAACTCAACATTCGACCGGATGCGAAGCCAGTCAAACAACAATAGCGACGCTTCCGCCCGGGCATCATGGACGCGATCGAAGCCGAAGTCAACAAACTGATAGCCAGCAGTTTCATTCGTGAGGAACAACATCCCGATTGGGTCGCCAATATAGTGCCCATCCTCAAAAAGAATGGGAAGATTCGAATCTGCATCGACTTCCGCAATCTGAACGAGGCATGCCCCAAAGATGAGTTCCCCCTCCCTATCACGGACATCATGATTGACAATACCTGCGGTTTTGAACGTATGTCATTCATGAATGGCTTTTCGGGGTACAACCAAATCAAGATGTCTCCTGACGACAAAAAGCATACATCATTCCGAACACCGATTGGCACATACTGCTACACAGTTATGCCTTTCGGTTTAAAGAATGCTGGCGCCACATATCAAAGAGCCATGAGCATCATCTTCAGAGACCACTTACGCAAGACAGTGGAGTGCTATGTTGACGATATAGCCGTTAAGAGTCGCTGTAAGGGAGACCATCTGCAGGATCTAAGGACGGTATTCGACCTAATGCGAGCGCACAATTTGAAAATGAACCCTACGAAGTCCTTTCTGGGCGTATCCAGCGGGAAGTTCTTGGGCTTTATCATCACTGCACAAGGTATCCATGTAGACCCTGAGAAGACGAAAGCAATCATAGAGATGGGTCCCCCGAGAAATCTCCGCGAACTTAGAAACCTCCAAGGGAGGCTAGCTTACATCAGGAGGTTCATTTCTAACCTCTCCGGGCGATGCCGACCGTTCAAGCACCTCATGAAGAAAGGAGTCTCATTCGTGTGGGACGAGGAATGTCAGCGTGCCTTCGACAGCATCAAAGAATATTTGTCAAATCCGCCAGTCTTGATGGCCCCGGTTCCTGGAAAACCATTTTTGCTCTATGTACGAGCAATGGAACACTCTCTCGGGGCTCTACTGGCACAAAACAACGACGCAGGCCATGAGCAAGCCATATATTACCTCAGCCGAATGATGATTGGGCCAGAGCACCGATACACCGCTGTGGAGAAGGAATGCCTTGCCCTGGTGTTCGCCATTCAGAAAATACGACACTATGTCACCGGACAAACGATATATGTGATCTCATGAGTCAACCCTCTCAGGGTCCTCATGACTAAACCAGGGGCACTCAGCTCTCGCTTCGCTACATGGGCAATATTGCTGTCCCCCTATCATATAGTCTTCATCCCGCAGAAGGCTGTCAAAGGTCAATCCCTGGCAGACTTCTTGACAGCCCATCCAGGATCGAAGTCATCCAGGATATATGAAGAGATCCCAGACGAGGTCGCCGACTCGAATGCAACCTCTCACGATGATATATGGCGAATGTTCTTCGACGGTGCTTCGAGGACCGGACCTAAAGGCAATATAGTCGTCGGAGTCGGGGTAGTGCTGGTCTCCCCTTTCGGATTAGTGATTAACCGCGCTTATTCCTTCACAGAGCCCTGCTCTAACAATGTGGCCGAGTACAACGCTTTGGTCATTGGCCTCCAACTTGCAAGAGAGCTGGAGATAGAATACCTTGAAGCATACGACGATTCCCAACTAATCGTCAATCAGATCCGGGGCTCATAGAGGTCCGCCACGAAGACATGATCCCTTATCACCAAATAGCGATTGACATCATCTCGTCGTTCGAGGGGTTCTTCATCGAACATGTCCCCAGACTCTAAAATATCGAAGCTGATGCCCTAGCTGGTCTTGCCGCTTCCCTAGCAGTTCTGAATTATGATCGCCAATCAGTGGATATGATAGGCCACGAACTGGTCTGTCCCAAGAACAATGTGCAATTCGTGGCGAGTTATTTTGCCCGAACGATCGATGATGCCCCAGATTGGAGACAACCATTCATCGACTTCGTCGTCTACGACATCCTGCCCGAGAACCCAAAGGAAGCCACTTCCATCAGACGACGTTCTCTCAGATTCTTCTACGATACAGAGACGAAAATGCTGTATCGCCGCTCCTATGATGGATTACTGCTTCGGTGTCTGTCAAACGTAGAAGCCAAATAAGCCGTACGAGAAGCTCATGACGGTGTCTGCGGGACCCACCAACCCGGTCCTAAATTGCAAGACCGTCTTCGACGAATGGGCTACTATTGGTCCACGATGGTGGCAGATGCGATAGATTATGCTAGAAAATGCAAAGCCTGCCAAGTCCACACGGACTTCATTCACCAACCATCCGAGTTTCTACATCCGACAATGGTGTCCTGGCCATTCGAAGCATGGGGAATGGATATCATTGGTCCAATCACCCCACCTTCCTCCCGAGGACATCGCTTCATACTTGCGATCACTGATTACTTCTCCAAATGGGCAGAAGCTGTCCCACTCGCAGAAGTTAAGACTTCAAACGTGATCAGCTTCCTTAAGCATCACGTCATCTACCGCTTTGGACTGCCCCGAAGGATCATCCATGATAATGGTCCGCAGTTTGCAAGCCACGCATTCTATCGATTTTGCGATAAGCACCGTATTCAGAATATGGCTTCGACACCATATAACCCGGCAGCAAATGGGTTGGCAGAGGCATTCAACAAAACAATCACCAAACTCCTCAAGAAGTTTGTCTCCTCCAACAAACACGACTGGAACGAGAAGCTCGGTGAATGCTTATGGGCTTATCGCACCACAGTTCGAACAGCCACCAGGAATACACCATTCTCCCTGGTGTACGGGAGTGAGGCAGTCCTCCCATTGGAGACTCAGATCCCCTCACTACGCGTCGCCCTCACACATCAATTAACGACAGACGAAAACCACCATCGCCGGCTACAGGAATTGGAGGCACTAGATGAAAAGCGCCTCTTGCCTCAGTAACGAATTGAGCTATACCAAGCATGCATCTCTGGAGCCTTCAACAAGAAGGTCAAAATCAGAACATTCCAGGTGGGCGATCTCGTTCTGGCAGTCCGGAGGCCGATGGTCTTGACTCATAAGACCGCCGACAAATTCCAGCCAAAGTGGGAAGGCCCATTTATCATTGAGGCAGTATTCTCCAACGGTGTTTACCGCCTCGCAAAACAAAACGGAGACTTGCTCATGTTGCCCGTCAATGGCAAGTTCCTGAAGAAATATTATGTCTAAACGACATTCTCTCCAGATCATCGAGTCATGTACCCGCTGGTGCCTCTGAACTCCCATTCCGGTCACTCTTTCAGATAGTAAGTCACGTATGATTATACCTCTGAACTTTCTTCCTGGAAGAGATCCTCCCTCATGATCTACTACCCGCACTCCCAGTGCACAAAAAGGGTAATCGATCCACAAATTTCGAAACGGCCATGTCTTCATTACCTCTGAGTCGTTTTTACTTCCACTAAAAACAAACCGCCCCCTCGCATAGAACTTCCACGTTCTCCTACCTCTGAGTCGTTCTATGTACCCCCTCTTCATTGAGCCCACTCCTGCCATTTCCTTATTACCTCTGAGTGGGAAGGCTCCGTCGAAGAAACCTTCATGCTTGCCATGTCCCCATTACCTCTGAGTAAGTATGTCAGTTCCCTTTTAACCTATTATCTGTACCCACAACCGGAGTATGACAAGGATAATAGGTCCACAAATGTCCTCTGTTGACCACAAATGTCCTCTGTTGACCATAAATGTCCTCTGTTGACCACAAATGTCCTCTGTTGACCACAAACGTCCTCTGTTGACCATAAATGTCCTCTGTTGACCACAAATGTCCTCAGTCGACCACAGATGCTGTACTGGATCTCCAGTACGCGCCCATCCCTTCCCTATCATGCTTGAGAGCCCAGCTGCTCCTTGGCATTCTCCTGAATACCAAAAACTTCTATAGCTATCGTATCGCGAAGTTGTTCTAGGTATTCCTCTCCAAAAGTTGTTACTCGTACCTAAAACTAAGGCACGCCCAGGGTGACAGGTCCACAAATAATCCCCCAGCAGGTCCAAATCCACGAACACCACAAGTACAAAAAAAGAGAAGATGAGTTGAAGCATGCTCATTTATTCAAAATTCAAAGTACTACATCATTTGGGATCTCATCCCTTACAAAATAAAGACAAAAAGAAAAGAAAAAAGAGACAACAAAAGAAGACAGAAGACTGATCACTGCTCCGGGGCACATAACGCCATGAGACGGTCCGTCAGCAAGGCAACCGACCGCTCAAGCCTCTGTTTAGCTCGACGCTCCGCCTCCTGGCTCAGCATCGTCGCATCCTCCAGTTGAGCATGGGCTTGCCAGTTATCCTCGAATTTCTTAAAGGCCCGCTCCAGGTTAACAGAAGATCGGGAAACCTTCTCGGCCTCCCGAACAATCGACTCCTGTTCCGCATCAGCAGCGTTCAGCTCTGATTCTAGGAAGGCCAGCTCCTGCTAAAGTACGAGAATCTGCTCCTTCGTGTCAGCTATTCCACGAGAAGCAGCCTCTCCCCGAGTCCTACAAGCTTGACTTCGACGACCCAGCCTGTCATACGAAGCAGAAAGCTTGTCAAGGTCCCCCTTCACAACTGGCCTAGCAGTATCTCGAGCGAGCTTTATCCTGTCCCGAGCAGCAATAAGGAAGCCCCGCTCCCGTTCAATCGCAGTAGGCAAGTCAGCCTGTCGTACCATCAGCAATTGGGTCACAAGCTGATCAGCCTCTGCCAACTTGGGCTCCAGGAGCGCAGCCAACCCCATCCCGCCAGGAAGAGCCTTCAAAGTTTTAATCTGACCCCGTGCGCACCGCAGGGACAGAGTAAAAGGGATCCTCCGTTCTATGGCAGCATCTATGCCCCTCTTTAAGTAGCGATAGAAGCTGTCAACCACATCCTGCGATACCTCGTCCAGAGCCTCCGAAGAAGCCGACGTCAACGGGAGTGTAGCTGGCAACACTGAAGAGAACGCAACAGAATCGGCCGCCCCTGCCACGAAGGAAGCAAACTCCGTGCGGAAGGACGCCTGAACAGCAACCAACTCCTCCTCAGCAGCCCGCAATGCTCGACAGGGTCGAGAAGTCAGTCTCCGAAGCCGTATAAGCAGCAGAGGATGAGGCGGAGACCATCGCCAGCTCCATTCCCATCTGCCAGGAGCTGGCAGGAGACCCCTCGACATGAGTTGGTAAAGAAGAAGAAACGCTCCTTTCCCCCAGATCACGGCAGGCCGAGCCTTCCCTAAGAACATCCGCTGTGGGAGGCAAAGGGTCAGGACCTGTAGGGTCAAGACAACCATGAATCGATTTGACCCGGAGGATATATTGATAGAGCAAATAAGCCCCCTCGCTAGTCAATATTTGGCTTATCTTATCAGCGAAAGAGTGTGAAGGCTGAGGTTCGCCTACAACCACCGCAGCCTCTTCACCAACAATCTCCGAGTCAGGTATAATAGACTCCTCTGCCCCTGCACCCTCGGGAGGGGATGCAATAAGATCGGCATCGCCTTGCTGAAGTTCAGCGATCTCGGAGACAGGCCCGAGGAAACCTTCGTCACCCCGGGCCGAGGCCTCAGCAACCTGGGAGCTTCCAGCCGCCGCTGAGAGAGCCCCCGCAGAAAGGACCGCGGCACACATGTCGCTAATCAAAGCAGCAAGGGTCGGATCAACTCCAGGCGCAGCAGACGGTTCAGGAGAGCCTGGTTCGTCAGACGCCTACAAAAAAAAAATGGTCAGGTCATATCTCCAAGAGAAAAGAAAGCCACAACAAGGAGATAGCTCCGACATAGTTGTACCTTCGGAGCAGCGTCATCATCCTCACCCCTTTCCGTAATAAGTAGCCTACGAGGTCCGACTGCAGCTCTCTTCACGGAAAAAGCTACTCCTCTGCCAGTAGACTCACGCCTGCCTCGCTTATGCGAGGAACCAGGCACGGCAGGCGGTAGTTCTACCCGCACCACCTCCGATACAGGTGGCAACTGATCTACCGCCTCATCTAATACGACCGACGGTTGATCCGTCATTATCTCATCCGCCATGATGGGTGGCTGACCCGCTGCTGCTTCGCCACCAGAAGAGAGAGAGTCCTCGTCGTCCCGCTCGTTGTCTTCCTCAATTGTGTCAAAGGACTCGAAATCGGGCATAGGAACTCTATTCGCCCCTTTTTGCTTTGCCCTCGATACCGTAGCCTTCTCCGCCAGACGAGTGCCCACGATGAAGCTAGTCCTCGGGTCAAAATTGAGAGGAGGCTGATTTGCCGTAACATGATATAAGGCCGCCATATGCAAGATTTCCCCTATCACGTTTGCTGCAGGAACTGAAAAGCTAGTTCGAGTATGACAAGTGTTATAGTAGCTCCATGCCCTAATACCATCGAGAATGCTACCCTCAAATCCCAGGCAGGAACTGGAATGCCCAACGAATAGTTGACTGTACCCAAATTGACGGGCAAACCTACTGGGCAAGTAGGGCTCCAAGTACACAGTATTGCGATTGCGATAAACTAAATGTGCTGGGCGAATGTTACGCAGCCAGAAACGCATCTTCTCAGGTAAGAAATGAGGAGGTCCAACACCATCGACATGAACACTCCTCACTTCCTGGTCGGTAAAATGGGGAACGGACACGAAGAAATCATATCCGTCCATCCTCGCTAGCATCCTCCGACACGCCGGCATGGTACTACATTCCCAAGGCTGATGGTGATACCTGAAAAGAAAAGCGTCGTCGTCCGTAACGCCATCTCCCGTCCCAGGCCTCATCAAAGGCTGATAATGCAACAACAGCCATCCCAGCAAGTAATGATAAGGCAGCTCTATACGTTCAAAGTCCATCGCCATGTCACGAGCAATGACCTTGGACGAGAAGGCGCGGAGACCATGCTGAATGCTGCACACCATAGCAGGAAGAAGAGCCAGCCTGACCCCAAAGGCCAACTTCACGACGGAAAGAATGAAGTGGCGGCCAATCCTCTCAATAACACCTGCCCCTCCTGAGACCACACAATTGCGTAGCCATACCATAAAAAACCCTGCCAAGAGTGCCTTCTCTGACAGCCGTCGAGTACTATAATAAAAATAGCTGAAGGAGTCAATCTGGCTCCCAAATTTGTCACCCTTATACTTTGACCTCCTAGCAGTCGACACCAAGTCTTCTACTTCCCTAGGAGTTTGACGATCTCGGGAACTAACTCGGCCAGCAGCACTGAATTTGAAAAGATATGAGACCCAAGAGTTGGTATGGGGAGCGTCCCCTTCCGAGCTATCATTTTTCTGGATAGCCGTTCGGTGACAGGTGCTATGATGACACAACAGTTCTTGATACACAGTGACAAAGCCTGGGAATCGTCGATCTAAATCCTGGAACTCCTCATTCGTCGGAGTGTACGCTTCGAAGGGCTCGTCTCCCCAGGGGAGCTTGGAGACAGCAAACATCTCATGAAGAGCGAGCCCCAACTCCCCTACAGGTGTGAAGAAAGTTCCTGTCCGATGATTATACATCTCCAGAAGGGCCATGAATAACGGCTTATTAACGGGCAATCCGTGGCTGGTACCCCGGATAGCATCATAAAGATTGACTTCTAGCAAAAATTCCCCGTAGTTCCACAGAATCCACGAGGTCAGGTTAGCCCACGGGGGAATGGGGTATAACCAGCTCGGCAGCACCAATCTGCCAACAGGATAGGACCCTTTGCGAGCAAGCTGGCTCAGGAAGGTATCAGCCTGAGAGAATGAGAAGTTAGGACCGGGTGTGTTAATAAAGGTACCCGGAGCTAACCCTATCACAGATCGACTGACCGGATCCTTGACCGCGCATACTGACCCAGTAGTTTTGTTGTAACGGATGTTACCAACAAACATCCCCGGTCTGGTAGGAGTGAGGGAGTTATCATCTGCCTATCCAATAAGATCATGTTGAACCACGCAAAAGGAAAATGACGCTTCATAATGGGGATGTGAATCGGCATCCCGTCCAGATTAAAATCCCAACTCTCGAAAATATCCAGCACTCGGGAGTTTTCTATGATCAACGCATCCCCAAAGAGGAAGACCGGCCTCAGATGCTTCCCATTAGGCTTCCCGGAGCTCATCATATCACTAAGGAATTGGAAAGATTGAACCCTGATAGCATTTAGTCGCTCCAAAGGCTCATTAACAAGGAGCTGCTCTGACACTTGACGAACTAAATCGTCCCGTCGCACATCCAAGGCGAACTGATTCGAGCCAACCAGAAGTTCCCCCGCAGGATTTACTGGCAGATTCACTGAAGAAAGATAAAAGAAACAAGGTCAAAAAGATAGCCGAAACACAAACTACTTGATGCTTATGTGGCTTAGTTCAGCATAGCCTCATGCGGCTCAGTTTGAAAGAGCTCATGCGGTTCAGTTCGAATGAGCTTATGCGGTTCGGTTCGAAATGAGCATATGCGGTTCAGTTCGGATGAGCTCATACGGTCCAGTTCGAATAAGCTTATGTGGTTCGGCTCGAAATAGGCTTGTGCGGTTCAGTGCGGATGAGCTTATGCGGTCTAGTTCAAATGATCTTATGCGGTTCAGTTCGAAATAGGCTTATGCGGCTCAGTTTGAAAGAGCTCATGCGGGCCAGTCCAGATGAGCTTATGCGGCCCTGATGATGAAGTAGTTATGCGGCTGCAAATAACAACTTTCATGCAGCTCAGGCCTGGGTCATATCCCATGCGGCTTGAACATGAGTCGGACACGCATCATACTTGGAAATACAGGCTCGCGCATAAGATATGCGACGTAGCCATGACAGTTCATGTTGATGGTCCTACCAGCAATAGGCGGGTGAACGTCGGGGTAAAAAATAGGCACGTCAGCCGGTGGAGGCGCCGCCACGTTCGCCGCCGCAGTCGATGAAGACGGGGCCTTCTTGCCCTTCGCTGCCGCAGACGACGACGCGGCCTTCTTGCCCGTAGCAGCGGTAGTCTTCTTGGGAGCCATTGCCGATCGTTGATGGGAGAAGACGAAGAAGAAGTCGGCAACAAGGAGTTCGAGCAAAGAGAGAAGGTAAAAAAACCCTCAAAAAATAAATTACTCCTATTTATAGGCGAAGGAGGCTCGTAAATCAACAAACGCCTCGATCCACACACCGCCTAAAAGAATAAAGGCAAAACGCTTCGGTCAAAGCAAAACTGACCCTTGGGATCCTCCCCCAAAAGGCGACGTTAATTCAAAAAACGAATCAAGGGCATTTAATGCAGAAGATTTGCACACGTGGTTGGGACACGTGGCAAAAAGTCTATACGGCCTAACAGCTCATGCGGCCAGATAAATCCATGCGGCTGAACCATCTATGCGGTTAGCAAAGGCCATGCTTCTTATTCAAAGTATTTCAATTTTGCAAATTGAAAATTTTGAAGGGGGTCTTGTAGAAGCATGGAAAATATCAGAATGATGGTCTATGCGGCTCAGAACAGGAGAACCCCATGCGGCTCATACAGGGGCAGTCCCATACGGTTCAGAGAGACTCTCAGTCACATGCGGCTCGGAGCAGGAGAATCCATACGGCTTACATAGGGACAGTCCCATGCGGTTCAAAGAGTCTCCCAGCCTCATGCGGCTCGGAAGTACATGTGGCTCACAAACGACCAACAGAGATATGCGGCTCGATCAACACCACGTGTCCCCGTGGGATCCCTTTACACAGTTGGCCATCAAGTAATGGCCTTATTTAATGCTCTGCCATGATTTGACAGCTGACGATTTGGCATAAAGTGCCATGATGGTCCTGTCGTAATGACAGGCTCTTCGGGAATAGAAAAAAATCTCTGACACGATCCAAGATTGCCACGTGGCTACTCCCATGCGGCTCAATTGAAGAACAGCTTCATACGGCTGGCAGGAATCATCTTCCTGCGGCTCACCAAGAAACCATCCCATACGGCTCGCAAGTACTATACCTATGCGGCTCACTGAGACGCTATCTCATGCGATTCATGGATATCATGCGGCTCTGGCAGGGTCCACCATTAAGACACGTGGCAGAGATTTAATTGCACCCATGACTTGACCGCCGGTAGCAGGGTGATTATGGGACGCGTGGTATTAAATCAATCAGAGATTTACCAGATCCTAATAACCATATTTAATATTATCCTCATAATTAATGAGATCAGGGTATATCATTCGTGATCAAGCCAATGGTACACGTGGTGAGAGATCCAAGCTTGACACAACCAATCCTGAAGATTTAAAGCAATCAGCATTAATTATTTACAGGATTTAATACTATCTACATTTATGGCCCAGATCCTTCACGCTTAAGACTAATGGTCTAGATTGATTAAACATCAGCCCGCCGCCACTTTGAGAATGGGCAATCATCCAAACCCTAATGTAGGTCCTAAAAAATCAAGTTACATCAATCAACAAAATCAAGAAATCAAAATATACATCATCTTGTTGAATTGCGCAGACAACAGATTGCGCAGCCAACCGATTGCGCATTCTAATTTGCGCACACAACCGATTGCACAAGCTGACGTGGCAGAAGTCATCATTACTAAATCAAATCAAATCTTTTCTGACAACTGACAGTACGGATAACAAGGAGTCTGTTCGTTTCCTGCGCCGCACAGTGCTCGAGGGCGGCTGACAGCTGGCAGCGCAAACCAATCCTGCGCAGTTTGAGTTTGCGCAAACCATGTATGCGCAATTCAACTCTGCGCACTCTATCGAATGTAACTGTTAAGTTACACGTGGCATTCATGCCATCGATTGTTCATTACGTGGCAACTGTTTATGCACGATCATGCGCATTTCTATCAAATCATGCCATGTGTCCATGATAATCGGCCCACGATCCAGTAACTATCTGCGCAAATCAATGTTGCGCAAACCAATGCTGCGCAAATCATCATGCGCAGTCCAAAATAACTGAAAGTTAGTTATTTCCAGAACTCTATAAATAGAGTTTCAAGTCTTCATTCAAGGGGGCAGAGATCAGATATCAAGATCAGAAATCAGAAATCAGAGAGTCCAGGAGTTCTTGCCAAAGTGCTGCTGCATTCTTCCGAGACTTTTGTCTTCAACTTCAGAGGCTTTTGCCTTCAGTTTCCAGAGTTGTTTTCAACTTCAAAGGCTTCGTCTTTACAGTTCACATCGTCCAAGGGATAAAGCAATCGTCATCGAGATTGGATTCCTACAGTTGTAATTTTCCCAGAATTCTTGTAATCTTTATTACAGTTTGTATCAATAAAGTTCTATACTTTTGTTTTTGCAAACAAAATGGCGACTCTGCTGGGGACAACTTTCTCCTCCGACGAGGAAGTAGCAACTCAATGTGACGTAGCGTCTATCGGGAAGACGCAGAAGACCCTGGTTGTCAAGGTCAACCAGACAGCCTACGAGGCAATGCTCAACTCCAAGACCATTCCCCGTACTGCAGCCACTTCTGCCAAGAGCAAAGTGCGCTCAGTTTGGGTCTCTAAGACTGCTGCACAATCTGGCAGTTTTGCCATCAAAAGTGCTGCACACTCTGTTGCACAATCTGCTAGTCAGAATGCTGCACAAACTGCTGTGTCAACTGCTGCACAATCTACTGGCCAGTCTGCTGCACAAACTGTTGTGTCAACTGCTGCACAGTCTGTCTCAGCAACTGCTGCACAATCTGTTGCAGTCAATGCTGCGCAATCTGTTGCAAAAGTTGCACAAGCTACTTCATATGCTGCCTTGTCAAAACATAAGACTCCAATGACTTTGGCGCAATTGGCAGTGGCTTTTCCTGCGCAAAACAACATTCCAGCAACTAAAGTGCATCCTAAGCACTCTAAAGCAAGGACTCCTACTTCTGTGGCCAGAACCAATGCACCCTCCACTCATGCGCAAATCACTTCTGTGCAAACCAAGAGAAACAGCCCTTTGGCTAGACTCTCTCCTTCTCATAATCAAGAGAAAATATCTGATTCTCCTCTTAAACATCCTGCTGTTCTAGCACAATCTACTGGGGGTAGTCCTTTGGCTATTCCTCCTTCTTCTCAGATCAAAGGAAAAGGCCCGTTGGTCTTTTCTCAAACTTCCTTGTCTCATGACTTGGAAGACAACAGAGGGAAATGCTCTTTAGTTATCCCTTCTTCTCAGAACAAAGGAAAAGGCCCTTTGGTCTTTTCTCAGTCTTCTTCGGTCTTTACTGAAGCAGATCAAATTGCACGTGTTTCAACACCCGTCAGTACAAGATCTCCTACGAACAAAGATTCTTTTTACCTTCATAACAAAAGAACTTGCACTGATCAAAGAGGTATTCTGCCTACCCCAGTAGCAGAATTCCAAGACCTCCCAACTTTTAAAATATCCCATTCCAAACAAGGAAAACTGTTGGTGTCTCAAACAGAAACCCCTGGGAGTGAATTTGCAGACCTACGAACATATCTTAACAGGACAACTTCGACAAAACGTAAACAGCCAATGCCGAAGGTCAAGCCTCAAAGACAAATCTCCAGGAACATAAATTCTGATACCTATGCCAATGAGATGAGTATTTCCTTGTATACACAGGGGATAAAACATTTGAAGAATCGAAACCATGTCCCAAATATTGTTAAAGAACACATTCCTCGAACTTTTCCCCGTCCCGGCATGGTTTCTGATCTTCGAGAACATCTCAGACAGAAACGGGATAATGTCTCAACTCCTTCAAATCAACCATCTGATCATCATTGCAATCATAAAGTCATCATCCAATGTTGTTGTCAAACAACAAAGCGATCTATCTTCGATCGTCTGACTTTTGCTAAAACAGAACCAATGTCAGAAGAAGACGAAGTGTTGTACGCTTCTGTCAATATGGCTTCCCGAGACACCGGGGGTAGAAAGTGCTCCAAACATGGTAAACCTCGCAGACCAAGCCAACGATATTTGGATTTACTCCAAGAATCCTCTGAAGGAGTATTTCAACATACTCGTTCCCACAGCCGAGACACAATCGGTCAAAGGAATCTTCTCCAAGATCCTTCAGCTTATCTTCCTACTTTTCAGTCAGGAGACGAATCTTTCTCTGATTATGATGCATATAGTGAAAGCTCTGAACAAACAGTTTCGTCTACTGTGCCTAGAGAAGTGACGGCATATGTTGTTACTGATGATCCAGATGCTTCAACTTCTGTAAACCAAGAACAGCGTATTGTTGCACTGGAGGACAAATTGAAAACCATGGCTGAAATGGTCGCCAGTATGCATTCTATCATTATGGCACAACATGCTACCCCACCAACTGTACCGGCTGCTATAAACCCTGAAATCATAGCTTCATCGGTGCCTGTCAATACTGGACTGGGGGTAGTACCTCCTCAGATGCCTCCTGTGCAAGTACAAGTTCAAAATACACCCAGTCAATCAGGTGCTGGGGGTAGTGCTTATAATGCTGTCCCTCCTCCTACCATGGCTCCTTCCTCTTCATCTGAAGATGCTAATGAAGCAGTCAAGCTTTTACGAACTCAGTTTGAAGCTTTCAAAGAGAAAGACAACCTGCAAAGGTTGGGAATCAAACAGCCATATCCCGTCGAATGGAAAGAAGTTCCATTTCCTCCCAAATACAAGATTCCAACAATCGCTCTCTTTGACGGTAGTACCTCACCAAGTCAATTCATCAATCACTTCGAGGTAATGACTGTTCAACTTCAACCAAACGACGCTCTTCTTACCAGAGTGTTCGTCGGTTGTTTAGCCGGCGTAGCATATGACTGGTACAGAAGTCTGCCCGATGGTTGTATCACTTCTTTCTCAGGTCTCAAGCAAATCTTTCTAGAACGATTCTATGAGGGATTCAATGACATGACTATGTCAGCCCTAAATAAAATCAAACAGAAACATAACGAGACTGCAGAGAGTTTCATTGAACGTTTTC
>JANAVB010000995.1:0-21308 GCA_029216955.1 Iris pallida | reverse complement strand
AATTTTCTAACCGGTGCCCAAAACTTGACAGGTTAAAGAGGTTATTGCAGTTGGCGGCTTTCGCGGAGTACTGGTTGCTCCCCTAGACCCCAGGCATATTCTGCTGACGCACCTCTCCTCTGAGCTCAACCACAGGACCGTGCGGTCCAAGGGCACCGGTAGGATTGACTCCCACCTGATGAAGATTATCAGGTGGTCAGCGGACTTTAACACCAAGAGGACTCAGCGACGTTGGCAGCCTGGTGACCCTCCCAACTTGCCCCTAATCTGTTTCGTCCTTGGGCCCTTAAACAGATCGCCAACCCTTTTGGGACATATGTGGCCACAGCAGCAAGAAAAGAAACCTTACTAAAGCTCACTATGATAAAATCTGTGTGGAACTCGACCTCACCAATGAGCTCCCTAATCACATTCTCCTTGAGCTAGGCAACCAGACGCACACCCAACAAATAGTCTACGACAACCACATTATTTACTGCAAATACTGCCATTTGTAGGGACACCAAGCAAAATTCTGTTTCTGTCTACATCCAGAGCTCAAGAGGAAAACAGTCCGAAAAGACGCCCCTTAAAAGGTTGGCAGGAATCAACAACCGCAACCATAACTCCCCCTGCTTTGCTTTCGAACACCTAGGTAGATTGACAACTGTGATAGATCGCCATTCAAGGTCGCCTCCTCTGGCACAGCAATGGTTCATAGCGCCACCCCTCTCTTCCACCTTTCGAATCAGTTCAATGCCTTGACCTAAAAGAAGAGCCCTCTAAGGCGCTCGCTGTCCTTGGGGACGCTTACGAATCCCTTGGACAGACCTCGGAGAAGGTATCATCCAGAGATATCCATGCGGATAATCTTACAGATCCCGCAGGACTCCTTATAGTCCCAATCGAGCTCTGACAGTCATCCCTCTAGCGATGTGGTCACCATCGATGAAGCCCTAGCGATCCTGGGACAAGAACAGGTCCTTAGAGGATAACAGGTCATGGCTGCAAGATTTCCCTCCAGTCTATAAGAGAACTATTTGGATGCGCAGAAGACTCCTTATTATCCTTCCCAGAGAGGCCATCCTGGATTCCACTGAAGAAAGGCTCGAACAAGCTAAGGACACCCCCCCCATCATAGCCGAGGAAACTATCCTTGAGAAATCTATGGTAGCGACGGCAACATCAACATCACATCAAAAAATCAGATATAATAGGGCCACCGAGTCGTCGACCATGCACACTAGATCTGCAGCCAAGCGGACAAAAAATGCTTCCATCAACAACATTAATGCTTAAAATTTCTGGAATGTTCGAGGCCTGGCGAACAAACCCACCATGAGGCGTATTACTAGCCTAAAAAATACACAAGATTGACAACTTGATCGTCATAGAACCCAAGATCCCCCAAGAAGATCAAAACCATCGAGCTGCAATTCGGATTCAATACTGCTATTACAAGCAACCCCGACATTTGGATTCTTTTCTCGACGGACGTCAAGATCGGAGTATCCAGGATTCATGGCAGGCTCTCTCATGCTAGATGGAAACCCCCTTTCTCCCCAAGCATGCCATTCTGTCTGCGGTTCACGGCAGCTGCGATATTGCAAACGCAACAGCTCTGGAACGACCTCCTCGACATCCACCTCAACCACATTAACCTACCTTGGCTTTGTATTGGAAACTTTAATGCTATCACCTACACAGAGGAGAAGTCTGGCGGTCGCCTTCCTCCCCTAAGCCATGCAAGATTTTAACACTTCATTTTTAATGCCAATCTCTCTATGCTCTGGTTCACAGGCGATGCGTTTACCTTGTGCAAATACAGGAAGGTGACCGCCGACAATACACCCGCCTAGATAGGGCTCTCACGAACACCCTCTGGCATGGAATGGGTATCATCTCTAAACTACCGCACCTCAATGCATCCAATTTGACCACGCTCCCCTGCTGGTTGAAATTAAAGCACCTCTAGTCAAATTAAGAAGAACTTCCGTTTCTCGACTTCTGGAGCGAACACCCCAATTCAAGCAAGTGGTTGCGGAAGCTTGGAACTGTACGGGTTCCTCCGACCGCTCATCAGGGTGGCCACCAAGCTTAAGGAGACGAGGAAAGCCCTTGCGGCTTGGAGCAAGCAGGCGTATGGGGATATTTTTAGGCTGTTTGTGTAGCCGAAGATGATGTCACTCGTACCGAGACCCTATTAACGACAAACAATCGCCAACAGCCAGGACCGCCCTTAACCTCACTAAGCTATGCTCAAATTCTGGCTGAAAGTAGAAATAGACTTTTGGAAATAGAAAATGAGGATTAAATGGGACAATGAGGGGGACAAAAACATAGCCTACTTATACGCCTATGCCAACGGTCGCAAACAAAACACACCCTCCATCAGATCGCCGACGAATCGGGTAACATCATCAGTAACCAACGAAAAATCCATGCGGCTGGGTCGCTAAGTTCTATTCGCAGCTGTTCTCCAAAGAAAGGGTTCACAGAGACAACAACTTTCTGGCTGAGATCCCCTACCTCATAAACGACACAGATAACATCTAGCTGGAACTCCTTCTCTCTGAGTAGGAGGTGAAAGACGCAGTCTGGGCCCTCGATGCACACAGTGTGCCAGGGCCAGACGGATTTTTGAAGGTTTTTTTTCGAGAGTGCTGGGATATTATCAAGAATTACATCCATGAAGCCTTAACTGCCTTCTTCTAGGGAACGACTTAACCTAGAGCCATTTCGTCCGCCAACCTGATCCTAATCCTGAAAAAAGATAACGTAGAGACTTTCCGTGACTTCCGTCCCATCAGTCTACACCTTTACCAACAAGATCGTTTCCAAGATCATCGCCTCCCGTATGTCAGGCTTTCTTCCCAAGATCATTTCTGAGAAGCAAAGTGGCTTTGTCAGAGGCGAAACATCCAGGATAACATTATGCTAGCTCAAGAGTTAATCAACTGCATGAAACTTTCTGCTAAAGGTAGCAACATCGCGATCAAACTGGACATGGAGAAAGCTTATGATCGGCTGGATTGGAAATTCATGATCTGGGTTTTCAGGGCCTTTGGATTTCGGAAATCTCGACCAATATCGTGTGGAGATCGATCAGCGACTTGTGGTTTTCCACGGTAATCAACGGTCAAGCCGATGAATTCTTCAAATCGAGCCGCGACGTCAGGCAAGGAGATCCCTTATCGTCTACCATCTTCATCATTACGACGGATGCCTTGAGCAGAAATTTGAATAATATGGCTCGTATCCCAAATTTCTAGCATTTTCATACTGCCAGTGGCTGCCCGATCATCATCCACCTGGTATATGCAGACGATATCCTCATCTTCACATCCGAGGATTCGGGTCAGTAGAAGTGGTCCACAATACCCTCCAGAGATACTCCTTTTGCTCTGGTCAGAAGGTCAATCTCGCCAAGAGTGTCATCTATGCCCAACACACATCAAGAGAGAGAACGTGGCTAGCATCTCCGATATCACCTCTTCTCTATTGAACACCCTCGGTTCCAATACCTCGGATGCCCCCTCGTGTATGGTAATCTAATGCTGGTATTTCTGATGAGCTGATTTACAAATAAGAAGAAAATTGGAGGGGTGGCACAACGCAACCTTATCCCCAGGAGGCAAGATGATCCTCATCAAACATGTTCTCACATCCACTCCCATATATACCTTAGCAGCGTGCTCCACCTAAGAAGGTGCTCTCCTTGATTGAAAACATCCTTAGCGACTTCTTTAGGGGGCAAAGTGGAGACCACGTTAAGCATCATTGGGCGATCTAGGAAACCATGGCTAGGCCCACCGAGGAAGGTGGCATGGACATCACAAAACTTTTTCACATTGCTGATGCCTTCTCGATGAAGCTGTGGTGGAAGCTTCGTACGAGTCAGAATTTATGGGCTAGATTCATGAAGGTCAGATACTTCAAGCACATTCACCCGTCACAAGACATCTACAACAGCAGATCCTCAGCGGTGTGGCGTGTCCTCATCGGGCGTACTATTGTCGAACCGATGATTCGCCTTCAGT
This sequence comes from Iris pallida, assembly GCA_029216955.1. Lineage (NCBI taxonomy): Eukaryota > Viridiplantae > Streptophyta > Magnoliopsida > Asparagales > Iridaceae > Iris > Iris pallida. The sequence goes on along the minus strand of JANAVB010000995.1, from coordinate 17,289 downwards.
TGGGCGATGGAGAATCCTCGACCTTCCTAAAATATTGGACTGGAGACACCTTACTCTCCAGCCTTCGGCGACAGCTGAGAACAGCAGGATCAAGGACTTGTGGCACCTATCTGGAAATAATTGGAATTGGGGCAAGGTCCGAGATTTGGTCGGATATGAGGCTGAAGATTGTATCCGACGTGGTCTGAAGATCGGTTCCGAAGCAGATGAGCTGAGGTGGTCGGCCGAACCATCAGGCGGCTTCTCAATGTGCTCGCCCAGACAGATGGCCCGCGGTCGTGGGATGCCTTCTCCGATCATCGCCGCCTACTGGCAGACTTGCATCCCCAAGAAGTGGTCCATCATTCTTTGGAGAGCCTTTCGAAAGAAGTTACCCACTGATGACAATCTGCACACTATTGGATTCAGCTTAGCTTCTGCATGCAATTACTGCTCAGAGCGTCAGACGAAAACCGTAGACAACATACTTTGTCAAGGGGAATTACTCGTCAAAGTTTGGAGAGGTCTATCCCAGCGATGTAGACATGCTCAGGGAGCAGGTGCTTCTACGATCATTTGGCTGGCTGGGCCTCCGTCTCCCACGGACACCAGATCGTAGTGACAACTGCAACGTGGGTCATATGGAAGAATCGTAACAAGGCGAGGTATGAGGGACACCATTATTCCGCCGACAAGATCATTTGGGAGGTCCTCCGGCAGTGCCATAAGATCAGGGACATCTCCTCGCATGGCCAGAAAGATTTTTGGGTTTCACTTCTCTCTCTCGATCCAATCCTCAGGTTTTGTTGGTATACTTGTGTAGGCTTCGACTTTTTGTGCCTATGGGTATACTAGTACAGGCTTCGGCATTTTGAGCCATTGTGAAATAAAATATACGGGTTTCCAAAAAAAATTATATATATATTTATATATATATATATATATTATATATATATATATATATATATATATATATATATATATATATATATATATATATACTGTATATATATAAATATATATATATATATATATAATATTTATATATATATATATATATATATATATATATATATATATCTATATATTATATATATATATATATCTATATAAATATATATATGGATTGAGCGTTGCCCTAGTGTGCCACGCCTCTAGCTCTTGGTAGTTCTCCACTCCGTCGACTCCGCTTGGCCTCTGCCCGGGCCGACGTCATCATGGCCAAGTCTTTTGCCAGCAGTACTTGCTGGACGGGTTGAGGATCCTCCTCGACTGGCTCCGCAAATAGTTTCTTCGTTCAAAGGAGCCCAACGATCTCTTTTTCCGAGGAAGAAGAACAAACTCTCTCAAGCCCTCTTCGTTATGTCTTATTGGGAAATTTTCACATACAAAAACCCTCGATAGAGGTCATTCGTAAGGCTCTATCAGGTTTCAATTCGAGGGATCTATTAAGGCTGGAGTTATTGATAGGAAACATATTCTGATTGACCTTCTGTTGAAGAGGATTATCTTCGTCTTCGATCTAAAGATATATGGTTTGTTTCAAGAGCTCCAATGCGGATCTTCAAATGGGAACCTGATTCTCACCTTCTTATGAATCTTCTCTCATGCCTGTGTGGGTGGATCTTCCTGACTACGTCACTTATATGACAAAGGGACACTCTTTGCTATGACTTCAGCGATTGAAACACCATTAAAAATTGATAAAGCCACTTCTGAACTTCTCGGCCAAGTCGAGCCATGGTATTTGTTGAAATAGATGCGAGCAGCATTTATAATATCGTATCCGAATCAATCTGCCTCGTGGGCAAAGTTTCTAGCAAAACTTAGAATATGAGTACACTCCTTTGTATTGCTCACACTGTCATCATCAAGGAAATGTTGTTAATCATTGCAAACTGAAGAATAAAGGCAAAGAAGTTGTGATTGAGGAAGCTACGCTCGAGAAGCTTATGTCGGGGGAGGACACGCGTTGTCATCAAGAAGAAATAGTGGTTAGTAAAATATTGCAAGCGTCTCTATGAAGAAAGTTTATAAATTAATGACGGTGTTCAGGGTCTTAACCTGCCAACCGGGGATGACATTAATAAGGACAATACAATTATGCAAAGAGAGGATGCTGCTTTAATTACTTCAAACCCACCACCCTCAACTGAACAACCGGTCATTCTCTGCGACGCTCAGGCCTCGAGATTGGAGGCGATTGATTTGCATCAACATGTCCTATTGGATGATACAGAGAAGGAGATGGCGGTTACTGGAGTGGCTCAGCTATTGATTCGTTAGTAGCCATAGCCACTGAAGAATAAATCACCGAGAGGGAGTCGGATCAACTAGAGGAAGGAGAAGTGCGTGACCCTCTGCTCAACTGGGCTGATAAAGTCGAGAGAGAAGAACTCAATCAGGAAGACATAATTAGTGAAGATGATCGCCGGGTCCCAGGAGGAGAGACTAAAAATGCGAACACAGCAACAGTCCAAAGGAGGAAGAAAACAATGAAGACGGTGGAGCCTTCCGATCGTGTCATTCGTCAAACAGCAAGCTCAAACTCTACAAGTAAACCCCAATCCTCTGATGTTTAACATTTTACTCTTGAATGTGAGGGGAGTTGCTAAGAAAATGACTCTTAAAAGAATCGATTCATTATATAGGATTCACAAAATTGTGTTTCTTGCCATTATTGAGCCAAAGGTGGATGTTCATCAGCTTGCTTCTATAAGCTAAAGCTTGGATTTTCCTCTGCCCATGCTAATGAACGTGGTAACATATAGGTGATGGCTAAGGTGGAGTGTGATATTTCGATTCGTGATTCATTTGATCAAGCCCTATCTGTTACTATTGCTCACCATTTGTTGCCTTCAGAAGCTATGTTTACTGTGGTTCATGGTTATAATATGAAGGAAGGACGTTGTGTGCTTTGGGAAAGATTATCTCAGTTTTACGGGACTCATAACTTTCTATGGGTGGTAGGGTGTGACTTCAATGTTGTATTATGATCGAAAGAGAAGATTTGATGTCGTACTGCTGATCCAGTCTCGATTGAGGAATTTGCAAACTTTAAAATGGTGGCTGGATTAACAGAGCTTCCGTACTCAGGGAGTTGTTTCACTTGGCTAAAATCTATGAAGGATGGAAGGTGTGGGTTGGGCTTGGATCGTGTTATGGTTGATAGTGCGTGGCTCGAGTTGGCACCTATGTCAGGCGTGGATCACCTTAGTAGAATGGAGTCGGATCACGCTCCAATTCTTGTTCAGTTTAAACGAGCTCATATGGGGGGAGGAAATAATTCAGATTCCTTGACTTATTGACGTCTCATGAGGATTATTCAGTTCTTGTTCATCAAGCATGGAATTCGGTTGATCAACCGAATACAGTTACTAGAGTGTCACTACGTCCTGATGCCTACAGAAAAGTCCTATCGACGTGAAGCAGGAATTCTTATGGGGATATATTTCAATCGGTGAAGCAAGTAGAAGATGTGCGGACAGCTGAGTTAAATCATGAGGTTTTGAACACATAAGATTCTTTGAACAGTTGTCGAAGACAGCGGCCATGCTTAAACAATGAGTTCGAATTGAAAAAGCATATTGGAGACAGAAGGCTCGCCTAAATGGGACCTGTATGGGGACAAGAACACAGCTTATTTTCATGGCTGTGTGAATAATAGGAAGAAAGTCTCTGCACATCCATTCTATCAGTACGGATACTGGGCTATTCTTCAGGAAAAATAGGACATTCACATACACGCAAAGGAGTTCTTTGCCAAATCATATGAGCGAGGGGAAATTCAAGATGATGATGATATGCTAAATCTCATTCCTAGTATTGTGACTGAAGAAGACAATGCTAATCTTATTACAGATCCAACTAAGAGGAAATCTTTGACACAATTAAGAGTTTGGATAAAAGCAGTGCTTCAGGACCCGATGGGTTTACCCCTTCGTTTTACTTACATAGTTGGGATACTGTTAGTGACGACATTTTGGAGGCGATCTTTATGTTCATTGACGGTTCTCCCTCCCTCGGTTTTCACAAACATGTCGTTTGTCCTCATTCCTAAGGTTAAATAGCCAAAGACTTTTGGTGACTATAGTAACGCCCCAGTCCCAATATACTTAGGACTAGGTACGTATCCATGCCAGCTGCATACATACGAAGTATACTCCTATATATGGAAACTTCGTATGAACACATAAGCTGTAAAATGCAGTAAACCAAGAGTAATCTAATCTCATCCACAAATGAAAAATAAAAGATATCAAATAATCAACTGTAATAAGTTTTTGCACAATACGTTGGGTGGAGACAAAGTCCACTACCAACTATCTCAAAAAAGGTACAAGAAGGAATAGATGAAATAACAAGACTAGCCAAGCGCAACCATCTTCGAAGGGATGGAGAAGATCACGGCCTCGACTAGAACACCTGCCATATCACAGAAGCACACACCTGGAGAGATAACCAGGTCCTCAGAGGGACGTAACAAGATACAGGAAGAACATGCCATATGAACTGAATATAAATGCACCATAAAATAAAGATAAAGTAAAAGCGTCCAAACCATAACACGGTTCAATGTCCCATCATCGAAACAGTAGGCTACCCCTACAACCAAACAAGGACAAGGGATAACTTACTATTCTGCGATGTGACACTTTCCCATGCCATGATTGGAACATGAAATTTGCTAAGGTCTCCTAACCTTTCTAATAGTCAATTTAGAAGACATATTGATGTATGGGCAGGTGAAGGCTGACTCCCCCAGGACAAGGTAACAACTCACAATACACACGTCAATACCAATACTATCAGCCGGCATAACTCGAGGCTAGCGGCCCACGTGACCCATCAGTCCACATAGCTCGAGGCTAGTGGCCCACGCGACTCGACTACCGTAGTACGCAGTTACTACAGCTTTTGGATTTGGGGTAGCCCATACATTTAACTGTCTTCTCCCTCCCAAGGACACTAACAAAAGGTAGTTCGCTAAGACTAGGTCCATATGCATACAAAAAAGACAAGAAAGAAAAATAACCGAAGCAGAATAAAATGAACTAAAATAGCAAGTAATGGATCCAACTGAAAACAGATAATAAATATGCAGTAAATAAATAAATAAAGGTGCATATAATTATAACAGTGAATAAGGCAAGGTATCTTGCCTGCGGGTGGTGCGAGAAGCAGCAAAATCCAACAATCAGAATCGCCAACACAAAAGTCAAAATCCACAAGAAGCTCCGGATGCTGAAATAAACATCACGAACGAGTTTGGAACATAAGATATACCTAGGAAACGCCTGTCCAAAAGTTAAATTCTGGAACAGGGCAAAATCGTAATTTCGGATCAAAACGATGTCCGCCGTTGGACCCGTCTTGCACCGAAATGCGTGCCAGAACCTACGGTCTCTAAAGTCGTCAAACTACATGTCTACAGATTTGTTTTGACGAGACGAACCCAACGGTATGTCCAATTTTGGATTCCGGTGGGCTGTGCACAAAATCGCCCGTTGAGTGGGATTGTTGGCCCGCCAAAATAGCGTCCCGATCAGCGGTCTCAGAATCGGACCAAACTTGGCGTACAGGACCAGAAAAATATTTCGAGTCCAATGGCGCAAGTTTCGTCGCGATTTGATGAGTGTGCACAAATTAATTGAAAAATACCGAAAATGTCCGATACACAAAAATGCGACTGATACGGACCAAATTCGTCGCGCACACGCAACCAATTTGACTTCCGTCAATTTCCGCACGTCCACAAATTCGATACGGACTTTTCGGTACTTTCGGTTTGCGACGGGGTCGCCCGGTTTGTCGGGACGTACCTCGTACCGGGTGTTTTTCCACTTTTTGAAATCAGAATTTACAGTTTTTCGGAAAACTTTAACAACGTGTAACTTTCTACATACTAGATAAAAAGTGAATCCAAAAGGTGCGTTACAATCTCGGTTAGGTTGTATTTGACTGACTTTAATTAGTTTTTACGAAAGTTTAATGGACAGCGAGAAAAGTGGCCGACAAGTTGGTTTTTCAAAACAGTTTTTAATATTCAGAAAAGTGGGTTTTTCTCCAACTTTGTCTCAATTTTTCGAGCAAGATGGATGGCCATGTCAAAATTCACCTTGGGGATCTCGAAGAGGGTCAAGTCTACTTTCCAGAACATTTTACGGATCGAAAATCGGAGTTACGCACAAGAAGTTACGTTATCGGGAAGTAGGTTACCTTGAGTGGAAAAACTGCTCCGTGGGTGACGCGGGGTTGACTTCCGATGCTCCGTTCGTCGTGCACACAACTCCGTTGATGGTGAAACGAACTCGTAGGCGAAGAGGGTATGTTCAGCCTCAACTTTCGTTTTGGAAGATTAGGGTTTTGAGGCTTGTAGAAAGAGTTATATATATCAAGTTCGGATGAAAACCTAATACTACTATTAACATGTTATTATAACCCATGCTTTGCTCGGGAAACTTTCTGGTGTACTCAGCCAGATTGTGAGGGTGGGAGCCCGCCCACTCACGTGGGTGGGTTTGCTTTTTTTTTTTTTTTTTTTTTTTTTTTTTTTTTTTCTTTTCTTTTTTTTCTTTTCTTATCTTTTTCTTTCTTTTTCTTTTTTTCTTTACTAAATCTTTTCAAAATTTATAAATATATATATATATATCCATAAATACCCAAAAAATCTATTTAAAATTCAAAATCATTAAAAGTCAACTATCCAATTATTTAATATATTTGAGCATATCTATATATATATAAATTCAATCCTTAATAGATCAACTCAAAATAAAATAGTATTTAAATAGGAAAACATGGTTATTAAATCTCCACAAATATTAAATAAAAGTTATTATTATCTACTATATATAATGCATCAAAAATATATTTTACATATATACGCAAATTTAAATTGCCATAAAAGGCAACAATAGTAATATCACATAATATCCATTAATATCAGCAATAGTAAAATGTCTATTTAATTTTCACAAAATAACTTTAGTAATAATAAAATAATAAAAATTTTCCAATGGGTGAACTGTACCACACACCCTTATCAGGGTCCCGAAACATGTACAATATTATAAAATATTATTTAATAATAAAATACCAATAATTGTACAAATATTTAAATAATTAGAATTTGTACATCAAACTCTAAAATAGTTTAAAAAATATTTCTAAGTACATAAAATAAGTCTACATGGCCATATTTGGTCACCCTACCTGCTTACATGGCCTTGGGTTTGGTCCGGGCCCAGTTCGGACTGAATTGGCTAAACCGGGTCATAAAAAAATAAAAACAATAATAAAACCATCAATTGTATAAATTTATTTTTTAAAGTCTAATAAAATAAATAAATAAAAAAAAAAAATTAGGGGTTTTACATCCTACCCAACTTACAAGAATTTCGTCCTCGAAATTTAGGATTAATAGGGTAGATAGGTTTGAGGGATAGGAAGAGTTCGTCAATACCAAAAATGCAATTAAATTTGGTGGAGGCGATAAAACGGCGTTCAACACCATCATGCAGTAGAAAATTATGGAGTCGATATATTCAAAAAATATATCATGGTTATGGAATTGAATAAGGATCCCTAGTGAAGATAACAAACTTTTGAATATCCAATTTAGAAGGACAGTAAGGAAATGAGTAGACCAAAGAAAATAAATTAGACATTTGGGAGATGTGGTTCTTAGAGAGAAACTGGAGACTAATCGCCTTGATTGAGAGTTTGATTTAAGTGAATGATTAGAATCATTCTCGAGTGCTCGAGAACATTTGGAAGGCACGATAATAATTCTAGGGTTGAGAAATGAGGAGTAGTTAAAGGTGAGGATACAGCCACATGAGTCGGCCGGTGGCTATCTACATTTGTATATAATTAACCGATTGGGCAACCAAGGATGATACCTTGAGTCTATCTAGCAAGTACAGTGCCTTGTCTTTCTAAAATAAGTGAAAGACAAGAACTACAAGGGTTTCAAAGACGGTGTTATATATTGAGTACGAATTGCGGGGGTCATAGGCGGCAAAAATAATTCAAACGAGAATTGCCAAGGCTGTCGCAGATGAGACTCTAAGGCAAGTTTACTATGTCTCCATCCACGTAGAATAATATGTGATAAGCGAACCAAAGTGCAATAGGTTGATCAGACCATCATGCACCGGTTCTGATTAGACAATATGTTAGTGGGTGCACCCAATAAAATATGTCATGATCAAGCTTGATAACGAAATAAGCTTGCAAAACGGAAGCTACGTTAGCAGCATGGGATAGTCAAAATATGTGCAAGGGAGGTACTGATGAAGAAAATTAAATAGTCCCAGATCTTTTAAAATCAAAGCTCGCCCGAAGTATGGGCCTATACAGTTGTCCTAGTGTTTCTTTATTTATGGCTTGGTAGACTTGATAAGGTAGGGTCCTCTGAATTTATAGTCTAAGTGAATTTACCAATGTGGTTCACAAAAAAAAAATTATTAGGTGGTGAGGTATTCTACCCAACTTACAAGAGTTAAACTAATAGTATCATGGGACAATGGGTCAAGCAATCAGGATAAAGTACAAATTTAAGCATTTAAGGAATTAAGTAGAACAAAACACATATTGGGTCGAAAGAATTGAGTCGAGGTTGAATCCCTATCCGTGGTCGAAAATATATCGGTATCATGGTAAAGATTATAGTTTGGTCATTTTTGACCATAAGGTCATATCAAGAAATAGAGTACAAGAAGATGGATTTTGGTGGGACATGATATGTCTACATGAAGGTGGGCTTGTCTAGGTCTTATAATAAAATTTGTTGGAAGAGAAAGTGTAGTGTTGTACTCCAAATATCCAAGTCATGGTAAGGGACGCCAAAAGATCTAAAATAGAAAGTGGGAGTTTACAAGGTGATAATTAATGCACAAAATAAAGAAGATCAAGTTAAAGCATGAGAATAAATTAATTAAAGAATCCCGCAAAAATAATTTAGGAACACAATTCCGGAGAAAAGATAGTCTCCTAGATGAATACAGTTAAGGAACCATTAAATCCTTATTCAAATTGCAAATGGGTTAGAAGGTCTCAATTAAAAGATCTAGAATTGAAGGAAGGTCAAGTAAGTCGAGGTGGAAATACAGTCACACAGCTAGATGACTAACAACACTTGTATACATGCTACTATCATGGTCATGAGTGATATGGCAATTAGTGTGGAATACTCAGTAGGGTTATCTCGGGACCTATCATTAAAATTTAACTCAAGTATCCTCCAAAAAGTTTCAAAAATAAACTTTCAAAAATAAACCACCAAAATTTGTATTCACTCCAAGCCGTTCAAATTCATCATAAAAATTTAAATCACTCTCATAAATCTCAAAGCAAAATTTTATCACGTTACTACTAACATTTTTCAAAATTAACGTTTAAATTCAACTATTTAACTCAAGAGTTCATAATTTACGAATCCATAAAAATTTCACAATCAATCAAAAATTTAACACTCTAACATTTTTAAATAACTCATAATAAAACTCTTAGCATATTAAAAGCAATCTCAAAAATTACACTCAATGCTCTTATCAATTATAACTTCTATTCATACTACGTCATACCAATATAATCAAAATTTAAATGGTAACTTTGTTTCATCAATCAAAACAACCTTATCATATCATTACTATATTTTTATTTTATTTCAAAATTTACGATATTAGCAATCCAACATTAAACTAAATTTCCAAATAATCTTATCAGTCAAAATCTTTTTTTTTTTTACCAGAAATCTAAATAGATTTGTAAATCCTCAATCATAGGACACAATTTAAAATAAAAAATTTCTCAAAAAAATGTTTTCATAACTTTCAAATATTTAAACCAAAAATTTGCCATCATTACTTTCACTTAAAATTCAAAATTTACTAGACACAAAATTACAAGTCGTATGATTCAAATTTAAATAATTTATACTGCCGCATTCAAATCTAAGATCATTTTCAGTCCAAATTTATAACTGTTCAAATGTGTATAACTTTAATCCAATGAATCATAAACCTCAAAACTCGAAAATCAAATAATTTTATATTGTTCCAAGATGTATATCTATCACTCAAAACTCATAAATATCACAACTCAAAAAGCAAATCAATTTATACTTGTGCAAGGATGTATAGTTATAATCCAATAATTCATAAATATCAAATCTTGAAAATCAATCACTTTATTAAAACAAGTATGAGATTCTATAAATCCTCTGGTGTTTACTATTTAGAAATCTCAAGTTTAAAACTTTCCGTGGCAATATACTACTTTACCAATTACTAATCATTAAATCACAAAAAGCCTTTTCAACTTAATTAGTCTTAAATGTATTCCAATTGCCAATATAACCATTCTAGCCATGTGTTTTACCTACGAGCATATACTAATGTAGTCATCTTCCTAGTTGACACTAAGCACGAAAATAAGAATCAACGGCAGAAAGAAATCAAGCAAGATGCAATTCAAGAAAGTCGAACGAGAGTCCGGAATTTGAAGTCAAGGGAAGTGATCAAGCCGTATGGATGAGATTCCTAGATTTTAATCCTATGTTGCAGGCTCACATCGGTACAATTACGTAACCGAAGTGACAAACTCGACCTGCATGGGCCACCACAAAAACATGTAACGCCCCAGTCCCAATATACTTAGGACTAGGTACGTATCCATGCCAGCTGCATACATACGAAGTATACTCCTATATATGGAAACTTCGTATGAACACATAAGCTGTAAAATGCAGTAAACCAAGAGTAATCTAATCTCATCCACAAATGAAAAATAAAAGATATCAAATAATCAACTGTAATAAGTTTTTGCACAATACGTTGGGTGGAGACAAAGTCCACTACCAACTATCTCAAAGAAAAGGTACAAGAAGGAATAGATGAAATAACAAGACTAGCCAAGCGCAACCATCTTCGAAGGGATGGAGAAGATCACGGCCTCGACTAGAACACCTGCCATATCACAGAAGCACACACCTGGAGAGATAACCAGGTCCTCAGAGGGACGTAACAAGATACAGGAAGAACATGCCATATGAACTGAATATAAATGCACCATAAAATAAAGATAAAGTAAAAGCGTCCAAACCATAACACGGTTCAATGTCCCATCATCGAAACAGTAGGCTACCCCTACAACCAAACAAGGATAAGGGATAACTTACTATTCCGCGATGTGACACTTTCCCATGCCATGATTGGAACATAAAATTTGCTAAGGTCTCCTAACCTTTCTAATAGTCAATTTAGAAGACATATTGATGTATGGGCAGGTGAAGGCTGACTCCCCCAGGACAAGGTAACAACTCACAATACACACACGTCAATACCAATACTATCAGCTGGCATAACTCGAGGCTAGCGGCCCACGTGACCCATCAGTCCACATAGCTCGAGGCTAGTGGCCCACGCGACTCGACTACCGTAGTACACAGTTACTACAGCTTTTGGATTTGGGGTAGCCCATACATTTAACTGTCTTCTCCCTCCCAAGGACACTAACAAAAGGTAGTTCGCTAAGACTAGGTCCATATGCATACAAAAAAGACAAGAAAGAAAAATAACCGAAGCAGAATAAAATGAACTAAAATAGCAAGTAATGGATCCAACTGAAAACAGATAATAATATGCAGTAAATAAATAAATAAAGGTGCATATAATTATAACAGTGAATAAGGCAAGGTATCTTGCCTGCGGGTGGTGCGAGAAGCAGCAAAATCCAACAATCAGAATCGCCAACACAAAAGTCAAAATCCACAAGAAGCTCCGGATGCTGAAATAAACATCACGAACGAGTTTGGAACATAAGATATACCTAGGAAACGCCTGTCCAAAAGTTAAATTCTGGAACAGGGGCAAAATCGTAATTTCGGATCAAAACGATGTCCGCCGTTGGACCCGTCTTGCACCGAAATGCGTGCCAGAACCTACGGTCTCTAAAGTCGTCAAACTACATGTCTACAGATTTGTTTTGACGAGACGAACCCAACGGTATGTCCAATTTTGGATTCCGGTGGGCTGTGCACAAAATCGCCCGTTGAGTGGGATTGTTGGCCCGCCAAAATAGCGTCCCGATCAGCGGTCTCAGAATCGGACCAAACTTGGCGTACAGGACCAGAAAAATATTTCGAGTCCAATGGCGCAAGTTTCGTCGCGATTTGATGAGTGTGCACAAATTAATTGAAAAATACCGAAAATGTCCGATACACAAAAATGCGACTGATACGGACCAAATTCGTCGCGCACACGCAACCAATTTGACTTCCGTCAATTTCCGCACGTCCACAAATTCGATACGGACTTTTCGGTACTTTCGGTTTGCGACGGGGTCGCCCGGTTTGTCGGGACGTACCTCGTACCGGGTGTTTTTCCACTTTTTGAAATCAGAATTTACAGTTTTTCGGAAAACTTTAACAACGTGTAACTTTCTACATACTAGATAAAAAGTGAATCCAAAAGGTGCGTTACAATCTCGGTTAGGTTGTATTTGACTGACTTTAATTAGTTTTTACGAAAGTTTAATGGACAGCGAGAAAAGTGGCCGACAAGTTGGTTTTTCAAAACAGTTTTTAATATTCAGAAAAGTGGGTTTTTCTCCAACTTTGTCTCAATTTTTCGAGCAAGATGGATGGCCATGTCAAAATTCACCTTGGGGATCTCGAAGAGGGTCAAGTCTACTTTCCAGAACATTTTACGGATCGAAAATCGGAGTTACGCACAAGAAGTTACGTTATCGGGAAGTAGGTTACCTTGAGTGGAAAAACTGCTCCGTGGTGACGCGGGGTTGACTTCCGATGCTCCGTTCGTCGTGCACACAACTCCGTTGATGGTGAAACGAACTCGTAGGCGAAGAGGGTATGTTCAGCCTCAACTTTCGTTTTGGAAGATTAGGGTTTTGAGGCTTGTAGAAAGAGTTATATATATCAAGTTCGGATGAAAACCTAATACTACTATTTAACATGTTATTATAACCCATGCTTTGCTCGGGAAACTTTCTGGTGTACTCAGCCAGATTGTGAGGGTGGGAGCCCGCCCACTCACGTGGTGGGTGTTTGCTTTTTTTTTTTTTTTTTTTTCTTTTCTTTTCTTTTTCTTTTTCTTATTCTTTTTCTTTTCTTTTTCTTTTTTTTCTTTACTAAATCTTTTCAAAATTTATAAATATATATATATATCCATAAATACCCAAAAAATCTATTTAAAATTCAAATCATTTAAAAGTCAACTATCCAATTATTTAATATATTTGAGATCTATATATATATATATATATAAATTCAATCCTTAATAGATCAACTCAAAATAAAATAGTATTTAAATAGGAAAACATGGTTATTAAATCTCCACAAATATTAAATAAAAGTTTATTATTATCTACTATATATAATGCATCAAAATATATTTTTACATATATACGCAAATTTAAATTGCCATAAAAGGCAACAATAGTAATATCACATAATATCCATTAATATCAGCAATAGTAAAATGTCTATTTAATTTTCACAAAATAACTTTAGTAATAATAAAATAATAAAAATTTTCCAATGGGTGAACTGTACCACACACCCTTATCAGGGTCCCGAAACATGTACAATATTATAAAATATTATTTAATAATAAAATACCAATAATTGTACAAATATTTAAATAATTAGAATTTGTACATCAAACTCTAAAATAGTTTAAAAAATATTTCTAAGTACATAAAATAAGTCTACATGGCCATATTTGGTCACCCTACCTGCTTACATGGCCTTGGGTTTGGTCCGGGCCCAGTTCGGACTGAATTGGCTAAACCGGGTCATACAAAAAAATAAAAACAATAATAAAACCATCAATTGTATAAATTTATTTTTTAAAGTCTAATAAATAAATAAATAAATAAAATTAGGGGTTTTACACTATAGGCCCATTAGCCTTTGTACTGTGATAACAAGATCATCTCTAAGCTTTATCCCGGTGATTAGCTCCTTTTCTCCCACGTATTATTTCTCAGGAACAGAGTGGGTTCGTCCAAGGCCGAGAGTTGTTGATAACATATTATTGGCTCAAAAAATGATGGCCAAGATGAACAAAAAATACAGAGGTGGTAACATAGTTATAAAGCTCGACATGATGAAGGTCTATGATATGGTTGATTGGCGTTATCTATTGAAGGTGCTTCGTAGATTTGGCTTTCATAATAAGTGGGTCGATATGTGTTGAGGATAGTGAATAATGTGTGGTATTCCCCTCTCATTAACGGAGAATTGACTGAGTATTTTCAAGCATATCGTGGCCTGAGATAAGGTGTTCCACTTTCACCTTCATTATTCATTATAGCAGCTGAGGTTTAACAAGAAGTCTGAATCGGTTGCCAGCTGAAGATGGCTTCACTCCTTTCTTTACTCCTCGAGGATATCCTCCTGTCACACACTTAGCCTATGCAGATGATGTTCTCCTCTTTGCAGCAAGGGACTTGAGATCGGTGGGGATGATTAATGAAGTGCTAACTAGGTATGAACTCATGTCTGGTCAGAAGATTAATAAACATAAGTCTTCGATCTTCCTTTCCAAGAAAGAATATCCAGAGAAGGGCGAGGAATTGGCTAATCATTTTGGTTTTAACGTGGGTACGCCTCCGTTTACATACCTGGGCTGTCCACTTATGGCTGGTCGGCGTAATGGTGGGATGTATGAAGATCTTTTGGACAAAATTTGCCAAAAGTTGGAAGGGTGGCACAATAAAACTTTATCTCCATGAGGGAAATTAGTTTGGAATAAGAATGTGCTTGCTTCAATTCCAGTTTATACACTGGCAGCGTGTGATCCACTTGTTGCAGTATTGAATAGACTAGAGTCTATGTTCTTCTTTTTCTTTTGGGGCTCTTATGAAGGTGTTGCGAAACGGACAGGCTTAGATGGGGTAGTATTGCTCGTACAAAGAAAGAAGAAGGTTTGGGTATTCATCGTTTGGAGGATGTAATGGCAGCAATGACCATTAAGTTATAGTGGAAGTTCATGACACAGATTTCTATCTGGACACAGTTCTTTAAAATGAAATACTGTTATCATGATTCAGCACTTGCTGTCCAGATTACTTATAATGCTTTCATGTGTGAAGGAGACTGATACTTAGGTGCAAGCTGGCTAAACATCACATTATTAAGGTTGACGGGGACTGTAGCTGGTGTTATGCTCGATCAGGTATGTTTTCAGTATCCTCAGCTTGGGATGTGGCTCGTACTCATTTGTTGTACTTACCGTATTTCAAACATATTTGGAATAAGTGTATCCCAACTAAATGGTCTATACTATTTTGGAGAATGCTGTATAACAAACTTCCTACAGATGACAACATTACTCGGCTCGGATACAGCATGATGTCTAAGGGCCATTATTGCATTGATCCTTCTTCTGAAACAATAGCTCATGTTCTACATAAGGGGGACTCAGCTGTTGATGTCTGGACATCGGTACAACAATCATATGGCATCCAGAATAGAGGCAGTACTCTATTGCATAGGCTTCGATCATGGTGGACGAGGAATGAGCAGTACTCGTACACGTCTGACAGATTGATCGGAGATGTTCACAAATAAGTTGCAAAGGCAACGATCAAATGTGAACATTAGTTTTGATATTTGCAACCTGAGTTGGTACTCAAAACTACATGATGAATAAAAAAATATATATAAGGCCAGCTGGCCCGACGATGACTCCCCCACGTGCCATGATGGCGGCACGTAACACGCGCGATTACCATCACTCCCACGTATCCGGGCTGCATGGTCCCCCTGCTATCATCACGCCCCTGAATATGCCTCTACACCTGATGTGTCCGTTTCCCCTTCTCACGCCTTGATCTTCGCCGCCGGCGACCTCTGCAAATCCAACGGCCACCCTCCGGGGCGTCCTCCTGCGCGCTACGTCTGAAGATGAAACGTCAGGATTGGCCGGTCTGTCAGCAACACCCTCAGAAGAAGCCTCCACTGACGTCGACCACAAGCACTCTCCTCGTGACCATGATGGCCGTAAGAGACACAGTAGAAAGGAGTCCGCTCATAGACAACCTGCTGCGAACGAACGCCATCAGGCAGTTGGAAGAAAATCTCGTGCTGCAGAGGTTTGCTAACGTCCACTTCGACCAAGACCCTGGCTACCCCCGGCCTAGAGAAGGAAGCCATAGCCCGGTCCATAAAGAGCGGAGTACTGATGCCAGATGCTATTGAAAGCACCGTATTGTATCAAACATGCAATGAGGGAGTCCGGGGAAGGCAACCCAGATGGGAACACGAGGATCCTCTCGCATCGGCAAAAAATTCACCGAAGACCTAAATAACACCATCGGAACCCGACCAACGAACCAACAATCCATAGCCCGAATCCAAAGAAAGTCACTCTCGACATGAGGACGAATGAGAACGTGACGATCATCAATGGCCTTCACTTCAATCAACCCCTGAAACCTCGTGAATCAAAAGCCTTCCTAATGGTCTCAATCGGAAGTCGCCGCCGAGCGAACTTGCCAATGAGATCCAGCCCAGACGGTGCCGTAAGGGCCTCCATATCCGACTGAGAATATGACCACCTTCCGGCCATTGGAGACAATAGATGGTCGGAAATCCACCCTCGGCAAGCCACCTTTGACGCCGACGAGGTTCCGCCCACCACCACAGCGAAGGACCTCGCCGGGCCATCCTTCCCTCCACCTGCCATTCGTCTGAGGCTCCGCCACTGCCGGGGAGTCCACCCTCAGAACCTCGTCTCGGACAGGAGGTCCCACCCCCGCAGCCTTGGGGACGGATCCCCCCGCTGGAGGGACCATGTTTCGGTACCCCCCGCGCGCAACCAAACTCCCCGCTCAGGCAGGCCGCCAGAGACGGCGCCGACCAACACGAAGGTCTGGAAGTCCGGGGTCCCCGCCGACTTTACCATGGGGTGGGAGCCCTCGCCGGAGGAGCATTGCTGTCGCGCTCGCATGACTCCACTCAACCACGGTCGGTGCCGTCCGACACTCAGAAGGGGCCGCCCGCCGCCGACGCGCAGGGAGGATGGCCCCCCCGCCGGAAAGACGGCGGAACCCTCCGCCGGAGGAGCACTGCTATCGCGTCGCAAGCCTCCACAGCCGGGACAGCACGGTCGGCGCCGCCCGACCCTCCAGAAGGCCGCCGCCCGCCAACGCGCAAAAGCCAGGGTGGCGGAGCCCACCGTCGGAGCGACCATATGCACTCTAACGCTCGAGGTTGCTCCGCAATTCTCGTAAACCCTAACCGAGCGTCTACTGATATAATATATATATATATATATA
>JANAVB010000994.1:0-20309 GCA_029216955.1 Iris pallida | reverse complement strand
TGCGGAGCACAAAATACACTAATTCAATGCTAGATGTATGAAATTGCAGGTATAGCCCAAATATTGCCAACTGCACAAGGTAGCTAAGTATGGTGTTCATCCTATTTTAAAATAGAATATCAATTCAATAACAATAAAATATTATATATATATATATATATATATATATAAAATAAAACTGTACCTTTTATTAGAAAAGAGGGTAATGGGTACATCGACCTCATAGGTAACAAAGAAAAGGAAAACACACGGAAAACTAATCAAAAGCCCAAATCGGAATAGGCGGAAGGTGACGACAACTCGAAAGAGACTTTCTGAACTGCCGCTTAACCTTCCGGACCAAGAAAGCAACACCAGCACTATGACCCTCAAAACGATGCTTGTTCCGATTCGTCCAAAGCACCCAGATAATCGCACCGGCCAAAGATCTCCTATGGTGACTGTCCGGACCACGCCACCATCTTTTGAGGAAAGCCAAAAAATCCCGATGCAGCCGTGCTTTGAAAAAACTACGAAAGACAGACCATACCTCCGAAGCGTGATCCCCGTGGAAGAAAATATGCTGAAGAGTCTCCTCGTGCCCATCCTGACAGCAATGACACCTGGATGCCAGATGGAAACCAATCTTTTGAATGTTGTCATCAGTGGGAAGCCGGTTGTGACAAACCCGCCACATCAGAATGCTCTACTTTGCAGGAATACAGTATCCCCATATATGAGAAAATAAGGAAGAGGTTGGATGATGAATCCGACAAATCCTCCAAGCCTTTGCCAAAGAGAAAGATCCCCCCAGAAAAAGGAATCAGGAACTGTAGTGCATGTCAGATTAGCCGCAATGAGATGCCGCACTGCCTCATCTCCAAAAATCTCCGAGATCATCTGCCGATTCCAGCCCGCATCGGTCCAGAACGATCTGATAGTAGGACCACCATTGTCAGAATTCCTCGCTCTAGAATCTCGGATCTTCCTACCCCTATCCGAAATATCCCTCACAAGCACCGGTCGATGAATATGAAGCGACGTCCATCCGGCCAATCTGGCCGACCGCCGAAGCTCCCCGTCGCCTCTATCCGCCGCTCCCCATCCCGAATGGTGCGCCCGACGCTCCAAAGGAGCCGCCACGTCAGCGCCCGCCCCCCCACTGCTGGCCGATGGCTGCCCCGCCAACCCGGAATCTCCAGGCGCCCTCGCCCGGGCCCCCAATCTCACCCGCGTCCGCCTCCCCGAACCTCTCCTGGCCCCTGTAACCACTCCACCGATCGACGGGTCAGCAATACGACGCAATCTGATACCCTCCGGGATCCACGCTTCGTACCTTGCTGAGCCCTCACTACGTCCCAGTCTAAAAATATGTGGTTCCGCCAATTTCCTCCCCCTCAAAATCCGTCGCCAAATGGGAGAACACTTGGAAGTCAAAAGGCTTCGCAAGGATGACGCTTACGGAAATATTTCGATTTAAGAAATTCCACCCAAAGTCCCCTCCCATGCCGCAACTTCCACCATAATTTCATAGAAAAAGCATCCATAATATCATTCAAACACTTGATCCCAAGACCCCCTTCTGATTTAGTCCGGGTAGCATAACGCCACGCCAACCAACTCCTCTTAGCGACACCATCCTTGCTACCCCAAAAGAAAGCCGCAAACATTCGCTCAATCGCCCTGATAACTGTCCGGGGAGGGCAACACGCTGCCAGAGGATACGCAGGAAAAGAGGTAAGGACATTCTTAATAAGAACCAGCTTCCCCCAGGAGGTAGAATTTGTTATGCCAACCCGACAGCTTCGATCTGATTTTATCAAGAAAATTACTAAACATCCCCGCATTCCATCTCCCGTACGATAAAGGACACCCCAAATATACAAGAGACAAAGTACCGGTGCAAAATCCAAATAGAGTAGAAATAGTCCGAGCACGATCCTCAGCCAAAGGATTAGCAGTATAAAAGGCAGATTTGGAATAATTAATCTTCTGACCTGATACAGCCTCATAACGATGCAACACCTGCTGGAGAGCACGCAATCCAGCAATATCCCCGAAGTGAAGATAAGCACATCATCCGCATATACCAAGTACGAGATACGCGGTCCCCCAGCCGGAGTATGAAAAGAAGATCTCCTATTAGTGTCTTGAAGCAGCTTGAGATTCCGAGAAAGTACCTCCACGGCAATGATAAATAGAGCGGGGGAGAGCGGATCCCCCTGCCTGATCCCTCTCGATGCCCGAAAAAAATTAGTAGGAGCGCCATTGAGAAGAACCGCATACGGGTGTCTGCCAAAAGACGATAGATAAGATCACAGAAGGCTTCATTGAAACCAAATTTTCGAAGCACCCGAAGTAGAAAATGCCAATTAACTCTGTCATAAGCCTTCTGCATATCAAGCTTGATTGCAACATTGCCACCATGATTGGACTCCCTCATAGATGCCACCATATCCTGAGCAATGATGATATTGTCTACAATCTCTCTCCCCATAACAAAAGCACTTTGCTCCGGAGAGATAATTTTGGAAAGAATGTTCCGTAACCTACAAGCAAGAATCTTGGAAATTATCTTGTTACAGAAATTGCAAAGACTAATTGGACGGAAATCAGAAAGATTTCTCGGGTGCTCGACTTTGGGAATAAGGAATAAAAAGTATCAGATATAGATTCCGGAAGCCGGGCACCCAAGAAAAAGGAACCAATGGCTTCCTCCACGTCAGCAACAATAATATCCCAGCAACATGAGAAAAACCTCCCGGAAAATCCATCCGGCCCTGCACCACTAGCCGGGTCCATTCTACGAACAATTTTGAACAGTTCCGATCTATCCGGGCATCGAGCAAGATTAAAATTATCCTCCACAAAGATAATACTAGGAATGACATCGAGGAATGCATCATCCTTAGCAATCGACTCAGCCCGGAATAGGTTGGAGTAGAATAAGGAAGCCTCCGCCGCTACCTCAACATCAGAAATTGTTTCGGAGCCATCAGCACGAATAATTTTTTGAATAGCCGCCTTTCGCTGCCTGCTCCGGGTGCACGCATGGAAAAACCGCGTATTCCTACCACCTTCCAGGTCCCATTTCAATCTGGCCTTTTGTTTCCAGAAAGACTCCTCAACCTGGACCTTTTGCTTCAGTCTGGCTACAGCCTCCATCCAAACAGCCCTACCCCTCTCCGAAGGATGAAGATCATAGTCCTCTTTCGTCGCCAAAACAACATCCTTCGCCTGACGAACCTCCTGAAAAATGTCGCCGAAAGTAAATTTGCTCCAACCGGCCAAGTCCTGCCCCGTAGTCCGTAGGCGCATGCCCAGACGCTCTAGCGCATCATAATGCCAACAAGATTCCCACGCCCGGGCAACCACGGATAGAAAGTCAGGATGAGACATCCAAAAATCGAGGAACCTGAATCCTCGACGCTTAATGGAAGAAGCTGGCTGGTAAGATATCAAAAGAGGTGCGTGATCAGATTCTGCCAGGTTGAGATGCTCGCACGAGACCTGGACACCATCCAACCAACTACCCGACGCGAGCAATCGATCCAGTCGAGATCCCTGCCGATCAACCCCAGACTGGCCATTCACCCAGGTAATGATCTACCTCTGAAACCAACATCAGAAAGACCGGCAGCCAACTGGAAGTCAAAGAAATCTGAGATGGCCCTCGAGTTCGGCGACCGACCTCCAAATTTATCGTCCGGAGAAGCAATGATATTAAAATCCCCGCCCACAGCCCAGGGCATGGCAACGTCCCTGGCTTGGACGTCAAGAAGATGCCGCCAAAGACGCCGTCTCTCCTGTCGTGTCCTTGTACCATGAACGACAGACGACCGCACCAGAATCGAAAAACAACTCAAAGAAAGCTGCATCGAGATAGCATGACTACATGAATCAATACAGGTGAGCCCAATACCGGACTTGCTAAGAAACCAAATATTTCCTTTCTCGTTGCAAAAACTATCATCAAAACCCAACCTCAATTGATAAGACAAGAGCTTAGAAGATGTCACCTTGGGTTCGATAATAGCAAGAACCTGAATATTGTGGGTCCAACACAAGGACCTGAGACGGCATAAAGTATATATGTTCGTCGTCCCCCGAACATTCCATATAAGGAAGTTAACCATGGACCCACTTGGGGTGCCGCCTAACCCGGAAAGCATGTGAACGAAGAAATCGATCCGACTGAGGCGCCATCGACTTCCTTCGCTTACCAGCCGCCTTTTTGAAAGGTTCCATCTGCCAGCCATCGTCGCGACCCTCCCGAGGGACAATGGAAGTGCTATATTCAGGCAATGAAACCATATCATCACCCTGAACAGGATCATCATCCCAGACGCTGATAGGATCGGAGACAGGCTCCTCCCACAGCACCAAGCTGCGTTCTTCAGTATCGGAACCAGCAGCTATGACTCCTTGACCCAGCTGACTATGAATAATGATAGGAAGGTCCGGCAAATCTATAGGATGAATACCTCGCTTAGGCTCCGACTGCCCATCCAAACAAGAGCACGGGGCGCTACGTCCCCCCTGTATGGGGCGCCCATCATCCGACCATAAAGCCAGCTGGTCCGAAGATGACTCCCCCACGTGCCACGATGGCGGAGCTAAAAATGCGCGATTGCCTTTACTCCTACGCAATCCGTGCTGCATAGATCCACTGCTAGTGCTAGCATCACGCCCTTGAACTCGCCGCCATACTTTCCTAATCTCCTTCCCCTTCTCACGTCGTGAACGTCGCCTCCGACGACCCCTGCTAGCCCTATATCCACCAAACTGAACATCCTTCCCTATCGCTACGCCTGAGGATGAAGCAACGATGGCGGGTGGCCTCTCTGCCACACCTCCTGAAGGCATCTCGACCTGGGATCGAGCACAACTACTCACTACGTGGCCATAATGGCCACAAGCAGCACAATAGGATGGAGTCCGCTCCTAAACAACCGGCTACGACCGAACGCCATCAGGCAGTTGGTAGAATACCTCATGAAGCAAAGGTTTGCTAACGTCCACTTCAACCAGAACCCTAGCAACACTCGGCCTGGAAAAGGAAGCCGTAGCTCTGTCCGTATAGAGCGGAGTACCAAGACCAGAAGCGATAGAGAGAACCACATTGGTGTCAAACATGCAATGTGGTAGCCTGGAAAAGGCAACCCAAATGGAAACTCTAGGATCCTCTCTCAGCAGCGAAAAATCCACCGAAGATCGAAAAATCGCCATCGGGACCCGTCCAACGAACCAAAAGTCCTTAGAGCGAAGTCGGAGAAAGTTGCTCTCGATGTGAGGCCGTATGAGGACATGACGATCATCAATGGCCTTCACTTCAATCATATCCCTGAATCCTGGCGAAGCAAAATCCTTCTTAATGGTCTCAATCGGAAGTCTCCGTCGAGCAAACTTCCCGATGAGGTCCATGCCACAAGGTGCCGTAAGGGCCTCCATGTCTGACGGGGAAAAGACGTCCACCTTCCGACCGTCAATAGCAATGGCCGGTCGGAAGGCAACCCTGGACCCCCCCCCCCCGCCTGAGTCGGGGCTGAGCGGCCCACCACCGTAGCGAAGGACCTGCGTGCCTGAAACTCCTTCCTACCTCCTGTCACCGTCGTCGGATCCGACACAGTCGGATCAGCCACAGTCGGCCCCCCTTCCGAGCCAGGCCCACTAAGGAAACCTGAGCCGAAGTCTCCCCCCGTCACCGAACCTCCCCCCCCCCGGTCTCCACCGGCCGAGGACACCCGAACCACCCTCGGTCCCAGGCCAGGGGGAGCGGAGCCCCCCGTCGGTGCCGCCTTCGACGTCCCAGCAGAAAGAGGCCGTCCCGCAAAAACCGAATCTCCCTCCCGGTCTCCACCGACCGAGGGTGCCTGAACCACCAGCCTCGGAAGCTGGCCAGGGGGGCGGATCCCCCCGCCGGTGCCGCCATCGATGTCCCAGAGGAATCGCACAGAGGCCGCTCCGCAATAACCGGATCGCCCAAATCCCTCATATATATATATATATATATATATATATATATATATATATATATATATATATATATATATATATATATATATATATATATATATATATATATATATATATCCTTTATATATGAAATGCCTATTTGAACACTCAAAATTAATAAATACAATATGTACGTCTACGTGGACGTCTTTGGCCTCACTACAAGATTACATGGGCTCGATTTCGGTTCGGATCTAGTCCGAGCTAAATCGACACAACCGGGTCTCCTATAAGTCATTATATTAATAAATAACTTAATTAAATTCTTTATAGAGGTCAAGTCGCAACTTGGCCTAGTTTTCCTAGTTGGGACACACTTATGGCTCGGCCATCCCTACTATGGCTAATATACAAGTCAAGGCACGCCGCTGCACTATCCATGCCATGATTCCTAGTCGTCTTGTACTCCAAACTCAACCATGGCTAAAGTCATCTACCGTAATAATTAACTAATTAATTATTTATAAAATTCTAAAAATCACATTTAAATTAAATAAATAATATAAAATATTTCAAAAATTTTTGGGAAGGGGAGCTGCAAATCTACCCACCTTAAAAATAAATTCGTCCTCGAATTTAAGAACTACCAGGGTATTCAGACTTGGTAGGTTGGTGAGAGGTAGTAGAACTTTATGATAGAGGAAATTGATTAAATAAATAAATGAAATAGGAAGAAATGTTTGAAGCTCTAAAATGCTTTCATCTTCAATTTCGAAACAAGTTTGCTAAGGAAAATAATCATAAACATTGTATTGACGAAATCTGCCTTCAACCTGACAAATAAAATATGTGGATAAATAAATGAATAAAAGTTTTCTGAAACTCTGAAAAAAGGAAATCTAGGGATTTGACCCAATTATGCCCCAATTCATTCATAAAATGTTGTCTAAAACAATATCTATTACTTTAAATCATCCTTGTAATAAAATCAATTGTCAAATAGTGTTAAGAACAATTCAGATACTTATAGCTGTATATTTTTTGCAAATATAATATCTTCTAAAATAATATAGTACTAATTTGAATTTAATATAACTCTTGATAAAATAGTAATTCAAATAATCCTGGAATAAAATCTCTTCTAAAGTTTTGCAAATCTCTCCTCACTTTTTTTCTCTCCAAAATATCTAAAATAGAAATAGAATAAAAATTATTTCACGATTTGGAAAAAATAATTAAACTAAAATAAACTAAATGGAGAATGTAAGAAAACGGAAAGTGGCTTACGACCTACCCACCTTAGAATGATTTGTCATCGAATTTAAGGACTAGGATGATCAAATCTTTCTAAGATTTAAATAAATACTGGATCTAACAAATCAAAATCAATCCATAATGATTTAAAACAATTCAAGATTTTACTAAAATATAAAAAATGCATTTGATCGAATCTAGATATAATACAATAATAATTTAAATGGATAATATGTTTATCAAATGACTTGAAAAATATTGTGTATATTATCTAAACAGTGCATATCTTGGTTAGTCCAAGACTGAATCAAACTAATTATAAGATAAAAAAATAGATTTAATTGATAATTAATATCAGCAAATAATTTAAACAATATTTTATAAATTCTAAATCCAAAATAGTTTGACAAAAATTCTGTTGTCATCCAAATATATTCTATAATGGTTACAAATAAAATCTATTTTCTAACTAAAATTTATTAAAATAAAACAAAATAAAATAAAAATTTTGAAAGCAGGGATGTGGGTTTACAAATCTACCCACCTTAGAATATTTCATCTTCAAAATTTCAAAGAGCACGATTAGGCACGACTATGAAGAATAATCAAGAAACCAAATTTTTAATTGATACGAATAAAACGACAAATGGTATACTCAAGGGAGTGATATGATTCATGATCTAATTAGTCACGCGTAATCATGGATATGATCAAAATGATAAAGATAATAGACAAAAGGTGAGTGTGATTTGGCACGATCAATATTCGGTCAAATGGTCTAGTTGCAACCAAATATTTTTAAGAACGGTCAAGATTGAAACGGTTGGGCACAACCAATCCATGGTTAGCATAGTTGAGTCATTACCAGCTTTTTAAGGAATGACCAAAGTTCTCGATGAAATCTAAACAGAATTTTAGTCGCATTTTAGAGGCGGTCACGATTAAGGCTAATCATGCAAGTCGTCCAAGCAGGATGAAAAATAAAAAGTTGGCATGAGCATGGTCTTGATCAAAATAGTCATGACCGTAGTTGGAATGAAGGTATAACCTTAGCTATGATTTAGTTGAAATTATAGACACGGTTACGATTTAGTCTCGATAAGAATGGTTTAAGATCGATCAAAATTGAAATCATATTGGTACGAACAACTAGTTGAACAAAATTATTTAGGCACGATCATGGAATTGAATTCTAGGATAACAGGCGAATTGGCACGATCGAAATAGAATCGAATAGTTTGGTCGTGACCAAAAAGTATTTAAGGGGTGATCCAATCGAAGTCGTTCTAACACGAACGATTGTGTAGGCATGATCATAGAATTAAACCTAGAAAAGGATACGAATTGGCTCGATCGAAATATAATAAAAGAAGTCTAGTCATGATCAGAATTGTTCAAGGATGATCAAATCCAAAAATACTTAAAATATTTATCCACAATTATTTAGGCACGAGTTTAGAATCAAAATCTAGATAGTTTTAGGAATCCAGTCGAAATTATATTAAAAGATGACAATCTGAAAAATAGGAGGATAAGAAAGGAAGGGAAAATTACCAGTTTATTAAGAAGATTGTGACTAGGAATAAGCACAAATCAATTTGAAAACTTAATATTTATATGCCAATAAGACGTAGTCTCTATGGTATTCGAAACTCGTAAACATAATCGAGTCATTTTATCGAAAATTTATGCCTCGCCAGTGTACAGCTAGCTGCATTAAACCCTTGGTTCCACAACTCAAGCTATGTTGCGGTAACGAATACCCTATCAACTCTATCTAATCTTGACATAACAACTCAAGGATGAAATAAGACGACCAAGACATAATTTTAATAATGTTCGATCACCCGTGCTTACTCGAAATTATTTCAACTTAGGGGTCATGCCATGCCAGTGTGCTACTGGCTGCAGTGAACCCGCAGTCTTGATAATTCAAAAAAGTAACGACAGTGTGCTGCTGTCCTGTCATCGTAAGTCATCAAAATTATTCCAACTATATCTCCAATAATATCAAAGGAGTTTAAAATATCATACAAGTTGATAAAAATAGAAAAAGTATAAGTATTTGTTCTTCAAGTATAAGATCGGCTTCTTGAATTTTTTATATTATGAAGGATAATGATCGAAGTCAAAATAAGTAAAATCTTATAATCCTCACTTCACGGATATTCAATATTCAACGATTGAGAGAAAAATTTTGAATCCAAAAATTTAACTCGAGATTAATAAACAATTGAGTAAGAAGTTATTTAAAATAATTCCATAGGTCCAAGAAAAATAATATAAGTGATACGAACTTATGATATGGCGATGTTTAGAAGAGACATAAGGTAAAGTCGTACAAATGATCATGATTAGCGAGAAAATGACCGAAGGCTAAGAAATATAAACTTAAATTTATATTTCTCTAATATTCAAGATCGAGGAAAAATATGTATAAAGCACTATGTCTACCTATCATGAATATTTTTATACACAAATATATATGTATAGCCTAAGTAAATCCCAAAAATCCCAAATTATCATTCTAAGACGAGGTTATCCTATTTCCAAGAAAATGCAATTTAAATAGCAATAATACATATATTATATTCAATATATAATTTATAGAAATTATTCCCAACAGTAGAAATGGACTACCGATATATATACACATCTATATAGCTACATGGACGACGTTGGTCGCACTACATGACCACCAGGACTTGGGTTGAGTTCGGGCTAATTTGGAACAACCGGGTCTTCTAAAAGTCAATAATCTTAATAATAAATAATTAAATTATTCCTAGGGTTATGTCACGATTTGGCCAGATTTTTCTAGTTAGTATACACCTATGACTCGGTCTTCTTTACCATGGCTAGTACACTAGTCAAAGCACTCGACCACACTCTCAGTGCCAAAATTCTTGGTTATCTTGTGCTCCAAAACTTAACCGTGACTAAGGCCTTCTATAATAAATATTTATAAAATTCTAAAAATCACATTTTAACTCAAACAAATAGATAAAAGATATTTCTAAACTTTCAGAAAGAGAGTTACGAATCTACTCACTTTAGAAATACTATCGAATCAGAATACAATAGTGCATTCTTCGATAGAACCATCTAATAGGATTTAGAATTTGATGAAGCCTATGTAGCAACCTTAACTACCCCAACTATCAAACTAAATTAGGGACTTCTTGTCGTAACCATTCTCCAAAAATTAATTTACTCCTAGTTGTGAATGAGCATTTCTTAGTCGCAGGCTCGCAGTAGTACGAATAATATGGTACTACCACGAGTTCGCACAATTTGTAAAAACTGACCTGCATGGGCCACCACAAACACTTGTCACAACCCGCACCCGCTTTTTCGGATACGAGACGTGTCCAAGCCAGCCTACGCGGCAGAGTCGGCGGTAGAACGCTGTCATGGCCAATATGCTCAAAATCATAAAATGTAACATATATGCTCATTCACATTACTAAATCAATTTTATAAAAATACAAGGTTTCACAGCTTCACATTTGCTAAAAAATATAATATCTCACAAAATAGAAAAAGACAGGTAATCCAACTATCTAGGTTGACCTCAGCATACCCATGCCTCCCCAGTGCTAAGAGTGATCGTGGCTAAACCTAAAAAAAATTGGTTTTCAGTCAGGAATGGAATGAGTACAATCTCACAACAGATTTAATAAATGACAAAATCCATAAATCTGTACATAATAATGAAATACACGACGAAAAGACAAATATAAAATCATGAAAGAAACTGAGCATGGTGAACAAGGCAAGTGAGTACTAAAAACAGAGAAGACCTGTAGCCATCAATATATACTGTAGAACCAGACACTGTACCTATCTAGTGAGTTAAAATACTACTTCGACATGTAAACGATTAAGTGTAAATCCGGCACCCCGTACATGAAATGTGCGACTGCTATTAGTCACGAATAAGATCCGGCACCCCGTACGTGAAGTGTGAGACTGCTATTATGTAAGAATAATTTTGGGTTTGTTTACATGTCTAGAGTATTTCTCCGCCCGACCAGTACTCATGGATCCAAACAAGTCACGAATACGGTAATAGATTGGTCACGAACAACATGTAAAGAATCCATAACTACTATCTCGTGTAACATCGTATCCAGAACCAATAGAATATCAATATAAAAAACTACTACGTACATGATTCATAAAGATAATCAGATATAAAAACTATCAGAGATGTACTCGCCTGAGGTCATGTGCTGATAAAACCGATAATACTATACCTACTTAATGAGCCATAATCAATCAACACATGCAGAAGTCTCCAAATGCTGAAATAAATAGTACCAACATTTTCAGAATAGTCAAATTAGCTAAAATTGCCTGTCCTTAAGTCCAATTCTGGACACAGGAGCAAAACGGTAATTTTGGGTCAAAATAGTGTCCGCCGTTGGACCCGCTTTGTACCAAAATAGTGTCCGCCGTTGGACTCGCCAGAGTCTATGGTCTCTAAAGTCGTCAAACTATATGTCTACATGTCCGATTTTCTGGTACGAACCCAATCGTATGTCCAAGGTGGATTCCGGCGGGCCGTTGTCACGCCCCAGAACCAGAATACTGGAGAGCGGGGGCAGACATAGCCAGCTACGTATAAAAAAATGGAATCCATCTCACCATACGGTCACGGCTGTCTTGATATATTAGGGTTTAACTACAAGCCAACAGTCTTTTATGGTCATGAATAAGCCTAGTGTCTCAATCACAAGCAAGTAAGCATATGTCACAAGATGTAAGATCACCAAATATATAATAGTAAGGCGTCCCAAACATTACATATTCAGCTGACCATGCAGCTAGTCGCTACAAAATGTGAAGACTAGCAAGAGTTTAGTCATACATGATCAACCCTAGGATCTGTCAATCATGTTACAGCCCGTAGGCAGACAGTAAGTAAAGGTTCAATCGAACTAAACAGGTACTCGTCGGCTAAACGCCTCAAAAGAATACTTTTACAATAAAGTGGGAGAGCCAAAAATAACCCACTCGTTGCCCTGGTTACGCCTAGTGATCACCATCGGACTGGAAAGTCGGTAGATCCTCTGGAGCTGCTTCGAAATCTGGCCATACAAAACCAGCTGGGTCAGATCCCAGAAAGAGCAAGTGCCACAAAGGAAGCTTCACTTAGGAACTAAAACCAGCAATTAGCACAGAAGATAATAATAATATAGTAAAACTGGAGAGATATAACATCACGAGGATATACGGTAAGATAACCATGGAACCATTCAGATAACCATGTTACAACCCCTAAACCAAACAATGACCGAGATTGTAACCCTTCTTCTCAACCAAACTTGGTTTCTCCCGTTTATCAGCAAGATAATATAAGAAAATCAGGACATGTAACAATCTTATACAGGATCAAGACAAGACTAGACTGATTATTCCCTATTCAACAATCACGGCCAAGCAATAAGTACGGCTTGATACTTTAACTAACTAGGGTTATACAGGCCTAGTTACTAGCAAGATGCAATGAGATTATTCCACAGCCACAAGCCCTGCATACCATCCAGGTTACCCAGGTCGAATATTAGGGGTTGAATTCAAGTGGGTACATCGTCCAGGAAACGCATGTACCCTTAAGTGACTTAGAGGGTGCAACACATGACAGTGTGCTGGAAATGTGCCCTACTCGACGACAGGCTACAGATCCCAAGAGCGCCCAGGTAACGGGATTGCCTGTAGCTGGAAAATCTCTTCATGACTACTGTGTTATTCTAGTTATTAACCTTAGTCCCTTTCAGTGGGTACCCCTGACCGTGGTCCTCAGGATACCCATCCTAAACATGATGCAAGACCAGACTGGTTTAATTGTACAAGCACAATCGTCCACGGTGTCTAGGTTATTCATACTTGTCATGTCATGTCATGTTAGCCGTCGCAACAGCATGTCAGGTTTTTTTGTCAGAAGTGCGCCACGGCGGGCCACTATCATGCATTATCATGTTGTGTCCATGTATCGTGTCAGGTTCATATATCATGTCGTGTTTATGCCATAATTATCCCACATTACACTAAGGATCAAGAGAAACAACACGGATAAGGTAACAAGAATTGTCATGACAAAACAAATGGTACAAGAGATAAAAGGGGGTGCCAGAGACAGCATGCATCAGCAAACAACATGCGCCAGAAAACAGCATGCACTAGGACAGCATGCGCCAGAAAACAACATGCGCCAGGACAGCATGCGCCAGAAAATAGCATGCGCCAGCAAACAGCATACGCCAGGACAGCATGCGCCAGAAAACAGCATGCGCCTGCAAACAGCATGGCAACAGTGTTTTGCCAGCAAACAGCATACGCCAGGAAACAACATGCGCCAGGATAGCATGCGCCAGAAAATAGCATGCACCAGCAAACAGCATGGCAACAGTGTTTTGCCAGCAAACAGCATGCGCCAGGAAACAGTATACGCCAGGACAGCATGCGCCAGAAAATAGCATACGCCCGCAAACAATATGGCAACAGTATTTTGCCGGCAAACAACATGCGCCAGGAAACAACATACGTCAGGACAGCATGCACCAGAAAATAGCATGTGCCAGCAAACAGCATGGCAACAGTATTTTACCAGCAAACAGTATGCGCCAGAAAACAGCATGCGCCAGGACAGCATTCGCCATAAAATAGCATGCGCCTGCAAACAACATGGCAACAGTATTTTGCCAGCAAACAGCATGTGCCAGAAAACAACACTGTTCATCTTCTCCAACCAGCCTCCAATGGCCTTGAAAACCCATGAACCAAAAGACCATAAATTACTCAAATTAAGTCGAAATCAGGACTTCTAATAGTCTAAATTGGGTAAAATCAAATTTTTTACAACATGGAACCATTAAAATTTGAAAACAAGAAGGTTTGATAAATCAAAACCATAAAAATCAGAAAATGGCTAAAACCTAGATCTACACAGTATTTTACCAGCAAACAGTATGCGCTAGAAAACAGCATGCGCCAGGACAGCATGCGCCATAAAATAGCATGTGCCTGCAAACAGCATGGCAACAGTATTTTGCCAGCAAACAGCATACGCCAGGAAACAACACTGTTCATCTTCTCCAACCAGCCTCCAATGGCCTTGAAAACCCATGAACCAAAAGACCATAAATTACTCAAATTAAGTCGAAATCAGGACTTCTAATAGTCTAAATTGGGTAAAATCAAATTTTCTACAACATGGAACCATTAAAATTTGAAAACAAGAAGGTTTGATAAATCAAAACCATAAAAATCTGAAAATGGCTAAAACCTAGATCTACAAGAACATATAGAAGAAAATGTAAAATGACAAGAACTAAGGTGGATTAGAAAGTTACATAGAAGAGTTTAGAACAATAAAAATGGTGGGTTCCTTCATGAAGCAAGTTGCACTTGCCTAGGCTAGGGTTCTCTTGGTTGGTGGTGGAGAGTAAATGAAGAAGGAAGGAAGTAATGATGAGAGAGAAAAGGAAGGGGTTATAAATAAGGAGGGTGGTGGTAGGTAGGAGGGTTCTCCTTTGGTTTATGATGAACCAAAGCAAACCAAGCCAAGTCGAACCAACCCAAGAATAGACCAATCAATGAAATGCTAGAATAAATCAAGCAGGGAGATATGCAATATGGGTCAAATTACGTATACGTATACCAAGATACGTAATACGAACCACAAGCATTGCAACTCTATCCACCTTAAAAGAATTCCGTCCTCGGAATTTAATCAAGAGGCTAGAGATGCAAGGACAAGCTATACTAAGCAATCAATCAAACAATCAATCATGCAAGCAAGGAATTTGAAGGCATGAGGAAGAGGAAAGACATTCTGCTATAAACCTCTCTGCCGGTTCTGAATCGGAGCTGGGGTCAGGGCATACTGTTGGGGTCTCTGCTGCTGGAAGACTTGAGCCTGAGACGGCAATGGCCTCGGAGGCTGGTACTACTGCTGCTGCACTGGTGTTGGTCTCCTTACCGAGGGACTAGTCTGGGCCGATGATGAACTGGCCCTATTCGGACAGGACCTTTTCTTGAGGTCCGGTGCTTCACAAGCCAAGCACAATCCCTGAGCTCTGCGACACTCCAAAACAACATATCCTGGCTTTCCACAATGAGTGCAGCCCATTATGGAAGACTGCTCCTGCTTTTGTTGCTGAGGGGACGTGACCGACGTCACTGAGGCCGCCTGCCTCGGAGTTCCAATTGTCAAAGCCCTGACTGCCGGGGCTGGTGATGACGACTGGGTCATCTGACCGTGAGATCGCTTCCGACCTCCGGTCCTATCCACTATTCTCTGGGCGGTATACTCATGCCTCCGGACAGCTCTCAATACTGCATCAAAAGTCTGATGCTCAAACTGCTCCACTGCCAATAAAATCTCCAAGTGAAGCCTCTGCTGGAATTGCTGAGCTCTATCAAACTCGGTTGCCACCAAAGTGGGAGCAAACCGACTAAGCCTGGAAAACTCGGCCGTATACCCATCGACCGTCCTGCCCATCTGCTTCATATTGGTGAACCTCGTCTGCAGATCGTACCGAGCTACAACATCGAAGTACTTGGTCTGGAATCTCTCTCTGAATACTGTCCAAGCAATGGGTGTTGCTAATCCACCTGCGCCGCCCACCAGCTGCGGGCAAGATCTAACAACTGTAGGCGCACTACGGCCACCTTCTCGTTCTCTAGGGTCCTGGCTGCTTCTAGAATCACCTTTGTGTCCTGAAGCCACGCGACAGCAGCGATAGCATCTTCGTTGCCATCAAAGAATGGAGGGTTCAGGCGCTTGAAACTGTTGGCTGCACTGTTCTTATGACGACCGCCTCTGGTCAGAGCATCTTCCACTGCCTGGTGCAAGGCATCTCTACGACGATCTTGGAAAGCTATCAAGGTTCTGATGAGACCCACCAAAGTGCCATTATCAGGCTCTGCAGGCTAAACGGGCTGAACTAGTGGCTCTCCGCCAGAAGGCACGACTCTGGAGGCCACTCCGGAATGCTGGGCTTGATCTCCGGGTTGCTGCTGGTCCACGGGAAGTGCTCCGCCTTGCTGATCGGCAGGGCCAGGTACAATACCGCTGAAGAAGACGACATGGGGAACAATAAGGAAGGACCAATTCAATGATTACGATCATGTGATCAGGTCAAGAATCCAGAGATTCAGAGGATACGAACAGAGATCAAGGACAAGTGTTGATTGAGACATCTATTCGGTAAACCCTCACATATCTTGATTTACAAGACCTGCATGGGCCACCACTTAAACCATGTCACGCCCCAGAACCAGAAAACTGGAGAGCGGAGACAGACAAAGCCAGCTACGTATAATGAAATGGAATCTATCTCACCATACGGTCACGGCTGTCTAGATATATGAGGGTTTAACTACAAGCCAACAGTCTTTTATGGTCATAAATAAGCCTAGTGTCTCAATCACAAGCAAGTAAGCAGATGTCACAAGATGTAAGATCACCAAATATACAATAGTAAGGCATCCCAAACATTACATATTCAGCTGATTATGAAGCTAGTCGTTACAAAATGTGAAGACTGGCAAGAGTTTAGTCATACATGATCAACCCTAGGATCTGTCAATCATGTTACAGCCCGTAGACAGCAGTAAGTAAAGGTGCAATCGAGCTAAATAGGTGCTCGTCGGCTAAACGCCTCAAAAGAATACTTTTACAATAAAGTAGGAAAGCCAAAATAACCCACTCGCTGCCCTGCTTACGCCTAGTGGTCACCATCGGGCTGAAAAGTCGGTAGATCCTCTGGAGCTGCTCCGAAATTTGGCCATACAAAACCAGCTCAGATCCCAGAAAGAGCAAGTGCCACAAAGGAAGCTTCACTTAGGAACTAAAACCAGCAATTAGCACAGAAGATAATAATAATATAGTAAACTGGAAAGATATAATATCACGAGGATATACGGTAAGATAACCATGGAACCATTCAGATAACCATGTTACAACCCTTAAATCAAACAAGGACCGAGATTGTAACCCTTCATCTGAACCGAACTTGGTTTCTTCCGTTTATCAGCAAGATAATATAAGAAAATCAGGACATGTAACAATCTTATACAGGATCAAGACAAGACTAGACTGATTATTTTCTTTCAAAAATCACGGCCAAGCAATAAGTACAGCTTGATACTTTAACTAACTAGGGTTATCACAGGCCTAGTTGCTAGCAAGATGCAATGAGATTATTCCACAGCCACAAGCCCTGCAGACCATCCAGGTTACCCAGGTCGAATATTAGGGGTTGAATTCAAGTGGGTACATCGTCCAGGAAACGCATGTACCCTTAAGTGACTTAGAGGGTGCAACACATGACAGTGTGCTGGAAATGTGCCCTACTCGACGGCAGGCTACAGATCCCAAGAGCGCCCAGGTAACGGGATTGCCTGTAGCTGGAAAATCTCTTCATGACTACTGTGTTATTCTAGTTATTAACCTTAGTCCCTTTCAGTGGGTACCCCTGACCGTGGTACTCAGGAGACCCATCCTAAACATGATGTAAGACCAGACTGGTTTAATTGTACAAGCACAATCACCTACGGTGTCCAGTTTATTCATACTTGTCATGTCATATTAGCCGTCGCAACAGTATGTTATCAGGAGTGCGCCACGGCGGGCCACTATCATGCATTATCATATTGTGCCCATGTATCGTGTCAGGTTCATGTATCATGTCGTGTTCATGCCACAATTATCCCATATTACACTAAGGATCAAGAGAAATAACACGGATAAGGTAACAAGAATTGTCACGAAACAAATGGTACAAGAGATAAAAGGGGTGCCAGAGACAGTATGTACCAGCAAACAGCATGGCCAGGACAGCATGCGCCAGAAAACATCATACGCCAGGAGCATGCGCCAGAAAACAGCATGTACCAGCAAAACAGCATGGCAATAGTATTTTTGCCAGCAAACAACATGTGCAGCAAACAGCATGCGCCAGGATAGCATGTGCCAGAGAAAACAGCATGTGCCAGCAAACACATGGCAACAGTATTTTGTCAGCAAACAACATGTGCCAGGAAAATAGCATGCGTCAGGACAGCATGTGCCAAAAAAGCATGCGCCAGCAAACAGCATGGCAACAGTATTTTACCAGCAAACAACATGTGCCAGGAAACAGCATGCCAGGACAGCATGCGCCAGAGAAAATAGCATACGCCAGCAAACAGCATGGCAACAGTATTTTGCCAACAACAACATATGCCAGGAAACAGCATGTGCCAGGACAGCATGCACCAGCAAACAGTATGGCAACAGTGTTTTGCCAGCAAACAGCATGCGTCAGGAAACAGCATACGCCAGAATAGCATACGCCAGAAAATAGCATGCGCCAGCAAACAGCATGGCAACAGTATTTTGCCAGCAAATAGTATGCGCCAGGAAACAGCACTGTCATCTTCACCAACCAGCCTCCAATGGCCATGAAAACCCATGAACCAAAAGACTATAAATCACTCAAAATAAGTCAAAATTAGGACTTCTAATAGTCTAAATTGGGTATAATCAAATTCCTACAACATGGAACCATCAAAACTTGAAAACAAGAAGGTTTGATAGATCAAAACCATAAAATCCAAAAATGGCTAAAACCTAGATCTACAAGAAAATATACAAGAAAATATAAAATGACAAGAACTAATGTGGATTAGAAAGTTGCATAGAAGAGTTTAGAACAATAAAAATGGTGGGTTCCTTCATGAAACAAGTTGTACTTGCCTAGGCTAGGGTTCTCTTGGTTGGTGGTGGAGAGTAAATGAAGAAGGAAGGAAGGAAGTAATGATGAAAGAGAAAAGGAAGGGGTTATAAATAAGGAGGGTGGTGGTAGGTAGGAGGGTTCACCTTTGGTTCATGATGAACCAAAGCAAACCAAGCCAAGCCGAACCAACCCAAGAATAAACCAATCAATGAAATGCTAGAATAAATCAAGCAGGAAGACAGCAATAGGGTCAAATTGTATACGTATACCAAGATACGCAATACGAACCACAGACATTAAGCCGTGCACAAAATCGCCGTTGAGTCGATCGTGGGGCCCACAAAACAACGATCCGATCAACTGTCTCAGATTCGGACCAAACTTGGCATACAGGACCAGAAAAATAATATGGTCCTGTTGGCGTAAATTTATTTCGATCTGGCGAATGTGCACAAAGTTATTAGAAAATTTGTACAGAGGTCGATACGATAAATTTTGACGAATACGCATCAAATTTGTCGCACACACGCAACCAATTTGAATTCCGTCAAAGCCCACACGTCCACGAAGTCGATACGCACCTTTCAATGCTTTCGGTTCACGACACGTCGTCCGATTGGCGGGACGTACGTCGTATCGAAGGAATTTTCTAAAAATTTAGTTTTCGAAATAAGGTTTTTTCGGATTTTTGAAATTAATAACTATACACCTACTTCATGAAATCGAAATCTATAAGAAGGGTTTTACTGCTGTATATGTTTTCTATAACTGCCTTAATTAGTTTTCTAAAAACTAATAACATCACATATCATGAAATGCCTTCCAAGTTGGTCTTTGGGACTGTTACACGTCCTATTTTGGCCATTTTTTATTGATTTTTGGATCGAATTTTCGGAGAAGCTAGCGCATTGACGATGGAATATATTTGAAAGGAAATATAGTGGTATAGGTTGGCTACGTACCGGTGCAAGTGGTTCGAAATCGATGAAGCGGGATGGCAGAAAACCTGCCACGAAGTCAGTCCGGCATCGGTGCTGCTGCTGTGCGCTGTGTGTTGTCCCCTGTCGCGTGCACGACAGTAGTGCATGGCCGGCCGCCGGCGACCCGCAGCGGCGTGCGCTGGGGAAGGCGCACGATTGGAGAAGGAAGGGAGAGCTAGGGTGGCAGTCTTTAGGGTTTCATGTAAACCTCTCCTCGCCCGACTGTTATAAAAGTATGTTGTTGTATATACAAGTGAGTCGGGGGTCGGCTTACTGGCTTGTTTTGCTGGGTGGGCTATCTCAGCTGTGACCCGGGCTGGCTTGGTGAGGGATGGGTTTGTTGCTCCTTTTTTTTGTTTTACTTTGTTTTTTTTATTCTTTATTCCTATATGTAAAACTATATATGTATATA
>JANAVB010000993.1:0-44484 GCA_029216955.1 Iris pallida | reverse complement strand
TAGTTTTCTCATTTGATATCCCGTTGAGTCATTGCTTGATATTCCATTGAGACACAATTGGACACGGTAGTTTATCGTATCCTTCTTAGTGTATCATTGACCGTTATTGATTGTTAGAGGGTCGGAAGGGGAAATACTCGGTAAATACGTGAACAAATCCAATTACCGCTACCGAATGATAGCTAAGTCATACACACCCACGTATGAGTTAGTCGTACCAATTACTGAATATAGCCATCATATGATGTTGTATTAGCCCACCGTTCACGTATTAAAAGGTATTTCACAGACACTAGTGGTTCCTATTTTTCCTTTATCTAGTCCATTATCTTCTTAGTTCATATGTTACTAGTTTACATCTTACTAGTTTATCTTGTTAGATCCCATCTTGCTAGTTTACATTTGGCTAGTTCATATATTAATCGTTCATACCTTACTAGTACTAGTTCTTTAAATACTCTTTGTCATCATTGTTTCTCGCTTGTTCTAACTTATTTTGGACTAACAATATTAATTACAATATGGTTGTACTCTGCTCCTTTCCTGACTGGATCTTTGTTATAGGTGAGGATGACGCGTCTACATTTGCGCTATGGACCATATGAGGGAGATAGAGACTCGAAGGCTAAACCATAGAAGACTAGTTAGATGTGTGATAGTTTTCTATAATTGTAAAAGCATACATTCTTCTTCAAATGTAAAACTTCTATATTTTGTAACGTTGATTTAGTTATTGTGAATGAGCAGTTAGTATTTATGAGCACTTTATTTATTGCAGGCTAGACAGCGTACTACCGTCGATACCGCGACGTATGCTAGGCTTGGACACGTCTCGTATCCAAAAAGCGGTACGGGCCGTGACAAGTTTTTATAGCGGCCCATGCAGGTCAGTTTTCACAAAGATTACGAACTTGTGGTAGTACTTAAGTTAGTCGTACTACTGCAAGCCTGCGACTATGATGCTCATTCACAATTAGGTTTGATTTGATTTTATGAGAATGAATAGGACTAGGAGTCCCTTATTCAATTTGACCCTTGGATAGTTAAGATTGTTAAATAGGCCATGTGATTTAGCTAATAATTTATGAAGTCTCGGTATGGATAAATCGAAGATTTTTTCTAAAAATATGTTATTTTGTTTTGACATATTGGTAGAATCCAAGGTGGGTAAATATACGTTTGGTAAGTTAGGACTTCATAGAATTTAATTCCTAATTTAGGTCATTTGTGCCATTTTATCTTATGCCTCTCTAAACCTCATTTTACTTTCAAAACTATTTTATGATCGTTTTATATTTAATTCCTAATCATAGTTTAATTATCTATATATTAATTCAAGTCGTCTTCGTTCATTTTGTGATCGTTTTGTTTTCAAAACTGATACTTTTACTCAAGGACAGATACTTATATTTTCTTATCATGATCGACTTATTTGAATTTATTGAAGTTCCTTTGAAATTCTTATGGATATAGTTAAAATAATATTCGGTGACATACAAGGTAAGACAGATGTGCACTGTCCCCATTTGTTTGAATTATGGAGACTGCGGGTTCACTGCAGTCAGCAGCGCACTGGCGGGACATGACCCCTAAGTTTAAATAATTTTAAGTATGCGTAGGTTGTCGAATATTACTAAAACTATATCATAGTTGTATTATTGATCTTTTGATTTATTATGTCAATATTGGGTAGAGTTGATAAAGTGTTGGATAACATATTATACTTGAGTCATGAAACCAAGGGTTCACGGTAGCCAGATGTACACTGGCGAGGCATTGATTCTCGGTTAAATGACTTCGGATATACTTATGATTTTCGAATATCATAGCGACTATATCCTTTATTGGCATACGACTATTAAATTTTTTTTTTCAAATTTATTTGATGTCTTATTTCTTGTTACCACCTTCTCTACAACTACTAGTTCTTTATTTCTCTCATATTTTTCTATTTTCGAATCATCATCTTTTAAACCTATTTTGATTTTCTTCCACTATATTTCTAAAACGTATTTAGATTTTGATTCTATACGCCTGATCAATTTCGATCATTCATCACATTATTTTCTTGATTATATTCTTTGTCGTGCTTATTCATATCGATTGGTCATGTCATATTTGATGATATTCTTGGTTGTGCCTATTTGTATATTTTGAAATTTTGAGGACGAAATTTTTCTAAGGTAGGTAGATTTGTAAGCCCACTTCCCAAAGCTTGTTGGTGAGTTATGACCATCTTGTTGACACATGATCTCTAGATAGGGTCTATATGCATTCTATAGCTATATTATATTTTATTATGATTTTAGACATTTTTATATATTTTTAAATATTTATTCTATGAAGATTTATATTTATGAATGACTTTCATAATTTATTTTGAGGCCATTTGTGACTATTTGAGACCCATTATTTTTCTTTAGGCTCTATTAGGTTAAATATATTTTCTGTATTTTTCAACAATTTTGGAATTTTTAGATAATTAAATATAGGAAAAACCTATTTTCTAAGACTTCTAGAATTTACTGTGCAAGCCTATGAGCAAATATTGACTCCAAATATTTTTTTAGGGTTCTATATTTTATTTTATATTTTTGGAATTTTTACAAATTTTTCTGATATTTTTACATATTTATTTTGAGTTATTTGATTAAAAACTGATTAAAAATTCATTTCTGGTAATTAAAAACCTATTTTCCTAAAATATTACACAGTCAGCCGTACCCTGGCCCACTTGTCGGCGCTCAAACCTATCAGCCACCGCCTCTCTCTCTCTCCTATATATATTATTATATTCGCCACCCTAATTTAATTCCAGCCCCTTTTGTGGGAGAACTCATCTAGGGTTTCCGACTTCACGAAGCGATTCCTACAACTCCAACGTAATTTTCGCGCTCAGTTTTTTTGTTGGATTCGTATCGAGGTAAGTTTCTGAATATGTAATTTATTTTTATAATTTCTGAACCTAAATTTCTGAAAAATGCGCAGAGTGTCGGTTGTCCGAAACTTGACACATTTCGGTGTTTCCGAGATTTCGGGAGAACCAGAAATTGAAATCCTGAACCGTTTGAAGTATCGGAAAGCTAATACAGAGATCTATGACATATTTTTCCCAGAAATTATTTCGTTCATCTAGTATTTTTTTTTCTGTTGAACTCAGAATGATCGGTTGATCCCCGTTTTGGTCACGATTAGCCATAACGGCGATATCTTTTGACCAAAGTGTGATTTTGCGGAACGGTTGATTCCAACGCACTCGTAGCGCTAAAATCTACCAAGGTAGACTTTCAAAATCTAGAGTTCACAGCATTTGACTAAATAGTCAATGGCACATCTCGATTTGCGTGTCATGGTTTCTAAAATTGGAAACATGACTTTGATGGCCAAACTTGCATATTTAGATTATATTCAGATTATTATTAGATTAAATTAGGTTTTTAAGTGAATTATTCTAGAATTAATTATTATTAGATTAGTAACCCAACTAGCCACTATTCCATGAATTTAGAACTAGAACATTAGAATTGATTTATGATTTTCGTGCACGGTTCGTGGTGCAATATGTGTTATACGTTGACAGCTTCTAGATCAGCATCCCCTCATCCTCGGCTTGTGACTATGGTTTGTGCAAGGATTCAGACAAGTACAATATTGCATTTATGTTTTAGTTCATTATAACGTTTACTCTATAGTTTTCTCGTTTGATATCCCGTTGAGTCATTGCTTGATATTCCATTGAGACACAATTGTGACACGGTAGTTATCGTATCCTTCTTAGTGTATCTTGACCGTTATTGATTGTTAGAGAGTCGGAAGGGGAAATACTTGATAAATACGTGAACAAAACCAATTACCGTTACCGAATGATAACTAAGTCATACACACCCACGTATGAGTTAGCCGTACCAATTAATGAATGATAGCCATCGTATGATGTGCCGTATTAGCCCAGCGTTCACGTATTAAAAGGTATTTCACACACACATAGTGGTTCCTATTTTTCCTTCATCTAGTCCATTATCTTGTTAGTTCATATCTTGCTAGTTTACATCTTGCCAGTTTATATCTTGTTAGATCCCATCTTGCTAGTTTATATTGGCTAGTTCATATATTGATCGTTCATACCTTGCTAGAACTAGTTCTTTAAATACTCTTTGTCATCATTGTTTCTCGCTTGTTCTACTTATTTTGGACTAACAACATTAATTGCAATATGGTTGTACTCTGCTCCTTTCCTGACTGGATCGTTGTTATAGGTGAGGATGACGTGTCTACTTTTGTGCTATGGACCATATGAGAGGGAGATAGACTCGAAGGCTAAACCATAGAAGACTAGTTAGATGTGTGATAGTTTTCTATAATTGTAAAAGCTTACATTTTTCTTCAAATGTAAAACTTCTATATTTTGTAAAGTGATTTAGTTGTTGTGAATGTGCAGTTAGTATTTATGAGCACTTTGTTTATTGCGGGCTAGACAGCGTACTACCGCCGATACCGCAGCTCTCTGGGCTTGGACACGGCTCGTTCCCAAAAAGCGGGTGCGGGTCGTGACAATGGCAGCCTATCAGTTGTATTTCTTTCATGAATCAATGTAGCCGGAAAGACATTTCATAGAGTACCAAGAAAAGTTGTATTTTGGCTACAATTATCAATAAAATGAATATTATTTTTTCTATTTTGCGTACTCATTGTCTCCATAAATGTGGCCTATTCTAAAATGTTTTTTCTAACGACACAAAAGTGCATGTTCTTGCATTGTACAAGTGCAACTCCAGACTTGTACAACATCATGCTTAGCGAAGACTAACGATTCGGCATGAATCCAAGTGAAGCGAATGATTCCCCGAATCGGGGTGTGACAGAGGCAGTACGAGCATGGGCATATAGCTAGGAGGACCACATCCAGAACTTAGGGTCACAAAAGGTACCATTACCTATGTCAGGCTTTTCACCTCGATATCCCTTACCGGTATCAGCATATAAACATCCATACCAACACCAAGAGTTACCAATCATATGTTTCTTCTTTGGAAGGGGAGGGCACACTCATCTTACTTGTCGAAGGCCAACTTTCTATGTTTGTCATGTGAATCACCAGACCACCTGATAGGGATTTGTCCCCGGAGGAGTTCAGCTGGACCTTCATCCTTCCAGCCTTTAGTTACCCAGTTCAGGGTACCAACGCCAGTTCAGTAGAAGCGAGTTCAGAGGCCTTCATCGATGCAGTCCCATGCATTCTGGCAGGAGATACCTCAGCAGTATATGCAGGCCCAGGCTCAGAGGCAGAGAGACCAGCAGTATCAGGCATAACAAGAAGCATGTACCTACAGTGGCAAGATAGGACATCTCAGATCAGTTTGTCGGACGGCCAATTGGCGATGCTTCCGCTGTGGAGCAGAGGACCATTTAGTTAGAACTTACCCCTATCCGACATCTCGAGGACGACTAGCTACACCAGATTTACCACCTCAGTCCTTTCAGTCGTATCAGTCATCACCCACAGCAGTGATGAGTAGTTAGGGCTAATACTAGATGTTCAGACATTGGCACAGTATCCTCCGCCATTGCGAGCTCAGAGGGTCAGGTAGCGCAGAGCATAATTGTATGCACAATCTCAGCGGCAGCTCTAGTATCAGCATGAGGGTAGTACCTAGGGAGTCTCAGGTACCATCTTTGTGTTCTTCTTTCAGTTATGCCTTTGGATTTGCCCGTCAGTAGCAGGCTAGGTAGTGGCAGTATATCTTGGGTTCTTGTCAACGACCTTGTATTTCACCTATATCAGGAGTACAACGGCCGGCTTGACTTATTCAGTGAGTGAATGGGAGTTTCTCGTCCCACTCTTCTATCTTCGTTTCTTGAGATACATGATATCTATCATGTGTCTCAACCATGAAGATACGTCATAGGTAGATGTAGAGCCTAAAAATCAAGTTGTGCCTTGAATATACTGATCAGTGATCAATTTTGCCCCAAAAATCAGTTGTGCCACTGATATGAAGCTCAGAGAACAGACTGCACCACCGATCAGATTGCGCCCGATATCAGACTGTGCCCAATCTTGTTTGCGCCAAAATATATGTGGCATCTGATACTTAATGGTCATTATTACCTAACAATACTGACGGCTGACACAATAGTGAACGAGAAAAATCTCTTCGAATCCCGTGAATCGTGCCGCTCAAGAGAAGTTGGTGGACAACTGTCATGTACACTTCGTGAGTTGCGCCCAGGTACAATCTAAACAAAATTCTTAGTTGCGCCTGGGCGCAACCTGAATGACTTTTACTCAGAAGCTGCCACGTGTGTAGGCGCAACTCAAATCAAGCGCAGTTGGACTTATCGACTGAAGCTCGTGCAACCTGATAAAGTTGAGACAACTTACATTCTAAAGCAGGATGACGTGGCACACATGCCACTAATCTCTCAAGACGTATCTACTATCCTATACACGACCACGCGCATCTCAATCATATGATGCCACGCATCTAAATACAGTTATACAATTGACAACTGAATAAAAGTTGGCACAACAGAATGGTTGGCGCAATCCAGTATGGCGCAAGTCAGCCTCGCGCACATCAGAATAACTGCTAAAAGTTATTTCCTGAACTCTATAAATAGAGTTTCCAATCATCATCAGGGAGGACAGAAATCAAAAACTCTTGTAAAATTGCTGTTGCGTTCTCTAGAGGCTACAGTCGTCAAGTTTACATAGTCAAAGGGATAAAGTGATCATCTCCTGATCAGATTCCTAAAGTTGTACTTCCCAAATTCATTGTAGTTTGTACTCTTTTACAAGTTTGGAATAAAAACAAATTTTTATTTTTGCAAATAAAATGGCGACTCTGCTGGGGACGACTTTCTCCTTCGACGAGAAAGTGACAACTCAATGTGACATTGCGTCGATCGGCAGGACGCAGAAGACTTGGTTGTTCAAGTCAACCAGACAGCCTACGAGAATATGATCAACACCAAGAGCAACAAGCGCACGGTGGCTATTGCTAAGAACAGGACTGTGTGGACTCCTAAATCTCCCACAGTCGCTGTTGTCCAGGCGTAACTTGAGTGCTCAATAACCAAGGCACAATCTAACTCAGTGGCTCCAGTACAGCTGTTTCTATTGCTAGGGCACAATCTGCTCATTCTGCTGCCCATGCACAGCCTATTACAATCTTTGCTGCCAAAGCACAGTCAGTTCGAG
Source organism: Iris pallida (assembly GCA_029216955.1). Classification (NCBI taxonomy): domain Eukaryota; kingdom Viridiplantae; phylum Streptophyta; class Magnoliopsida; order Asparagales; family Iridaceae; genus Iris; species Iris pallida. The sequence goes on along the minus strand of JANAVB010000993.1, from coordinate 37,283 downwards.
CTACTGTCGAGGCACAGTCTACCAATATTGCTGCCAAGGTGCCACAGTAGTCCATAGGACTATGGCGCAAACCAAGCAATCGGTAACCCAGGCGCAATCTTCTACTCCGGTGCAACTTAAGGGACTAGTCTTTTGGCTATACCATTTTCCAATTCTCAAGTTCTGAACTTAGAGAATTTATGTCCTAGTGCTAACACTAGACAGAACAAAGGAAAAAGTCCTATGGCATTTTCTCAATTGGCACAATCTATGCCTAAAATGATCACACAACAGAACAAAGGAAAACGCTTCTTAGCTAACCCTGTTCAAAATAAAGGAAAGCACCCTTTGGTCTTTTCTCAAACTTCCCTGGTCTATGACTCAGAGGAAGATGTATCAATTCTATTCCTGTAAATAGAGGTCCTCGAATCTCTGATACCAGAAAGAATACTGATCAGAGGTATCTTACTTACCCCTATGGGGCATGGTCAAGATCTTTCTACCTTGCAAATTTTAAGATCCAAGCAAGGAAAATTGAAGGTATCACAAACAGAGACACCGGGAACGGAATTTTCAGATTTATGCGCTTATCTCAATAGGCGTCAACCAATATCAACTTTGGCAAAATGCAAGAACCCTATGCCAAAGGCCAATCTGCACCAAAAACCAAAGTTTGAAAAGAAACCCATCTACTTATGCTAATGAGTTGAGTACATCTTTTTACACTCAAAGAACTAAACACCTGAAGAATAAGAGACATGTTCCTAACATCATTAAGGAATATGTTCCTCCAACTTCTTCTCGTCCTGTGGTTGTAACTGACCTCCGGCAACGTCTTACACAAAGGTGGGAGACTACGGAAATGTTTTCCTCACCTCCAAATCGCGCTTCAAATTGCCACTGCCTACATGAAGTTGTCATCAACTGTTGTTGCCAATCGGCTCAACGATCTGTCTTCGATCGTCTGAACTATGCTTCAACTCTGAACATATAATAGATGACGAAGATGAACTATTATGCTTCTGTTAACATGACTTCTCAAGGCACTGGGGTGGGAAATGTCTAAGATGTAATGCATCCCGTAATCCCAGTCAACAATACTTAGGCTGGATCCATGCATCCAATGAAGCTGTCTTTCAATAAACTAGATCGAGAAATCGTCATTTGATCCAAGGTGTCTTTAATCAAGAAGATCTCCTTATCATTTATGTGGGAGAGGACTCTCTTTCGGAGTTTGATGCAGATAGTGAAAGATCTGAACAAACTATCTCATCAATAGCAGCAAGAGATGTGACAGCATATACCTTACGGAAGATCAAGATACCTCTACGTCAACCAGCCATGAGCAACGAATTGTTGCATTAGAAGACAAATTAAACTATGGCAGAAATAGTTTGCAAGCATGCACACCTAATGGTGGCTCAACATACTGTCTCCGATTGTAAACCCTGTTATAAATCCTGAGCTTATAGCATCTTCTGGACCTGTAGTCTAGGGGTACCAGCCCCTCAGGTTGCTTCTGTGCCAACTCAAGCTGATCCAAGTTAGTCTAGTGCTGGAGGTAATTACCACGTTGTTCCTCCCCTAACACTACTAATCAGCTACCAATTCCCAAACATCAGGGGATGCAAAGAAGCTGTAAAACTTCTGCACTCAGTTTGAGGCTTTCGCGGAAGGATGGCCTACAAAGATGAGCATAAAGCAACCATATCCTACAGAGTGGAAGAAAGTTTCATTTCCTCCTAAGTATAAGCTCCCAACCATTATGCTGTTTGAGGGTAGCACTTCTCCAAGTCAGTATATTAATCATTTCGAAGTGATGAGTGATCAATTACATCCAAATGATGCTCTCCTTACCAGAGTGTTCGTCGGTTGTTTAGCCGGTGCAGCATATGACTGGTATCGTAGCCTACCTGATGGCTGTATCACTGTTTTTGCTGGTTTCAAGCAAATATTCTTGGAACAATTTTATGAGGGAGTCAGCGACATGACGATGTCTTCTCTCATTAAAATTAAACAGAGGCACAATAAATCCACAGAGAGTTTTATTGAAAGATTCCACCGAGAGGCACTCAAAATGCCTTTTGGTACTCCATCTGCTGTAACAATAGACACTTGCAAATCAAATTGTTGCCTATTATTAGTATGTGGACGGATCTACACAATTCCAGGATTGGCCTTCTTTCATTGTTAATGCAAAGGTGACAGAAGTGAGTGCCGAAAAGTTCAAGAGTAATCATCCTAACCAAGATGAACATTCTACACCTGGAAATAGTAATCGCCAGAATAACCGCAAGAATAAAGAAACATTGGCCATCAATCTTAAAGGCAAAGAGTCTTTGGATGTCAATGTTACTCAGACGGCATCCACCCCATTAGCACCACTACAAAAGTCAACTCGTCCAAAAGAAGAGTATTCTTTCGACAAGATGATACTTTAAGCATCTTCGATTGCTTGATCAAAAGCAATAAGCTTCAGCTTCCAGAGGCAAAGCGACCAGAAAAAGTTGGTAAAACTGATCACCCTAAATACTATGTTTATCACAGATTCATAGGACATCCAACCATAGCATGTTATGTGCTCAAGGGCAAAATCCAAGAGTTGGTCAACTCTGGAGCAATTACTCTACAGCAGGACGAGAAAACGGTGACTGCTAATATGGTTTCTCTCCAATTCGGTATTTTCTACCACAACTCGTACAAGATGGTGCTGTCCCCATTCCAAGGATGTAACACCCCAGTCCCAAAATACGTAGGACTAAGAACGTAGATGCCAGCTGTATTCATACGAAGTACATAGACCTCGTATGGATACATAAGCGTAAAATATAGTAATCCAAGACAAACTAAATCTCATCCACAATGAAAAGAATAATAATATAAAAATCAACTTGAATATTTATGATACAATCGTTGGGCGGAGACAAAGTCCACTACCAATTATCTCAATGATATAAATGTACAAGAAAGCGATCGACAAAATGATAACAACGAACCAAGAGCAATTATCTTCGAGAAATGGGAAAGATCACGGCCTTGGCTAGAACACGTGCAGAAAGCATGAACACACACCTGGGGAAAAACCAGGTCCTCAAAGGGACGTAACACACATAATATCATGCATAAACTGAATAGTAAGAGCTCAATAGAAAATATACATGCGTAAAGGGTCCTAACCATTCTATGTGATATACGCTTTGAGAAGACAACGTTCTACGCAGGAGCTTAGGTGTTCAGCATAGATGGAGAGAGAGTGGTAGTAGGTAGCGCTCATAAGAGATACTATCGACTATGGGCAGAAAGTAGTACTCATACGAGAACTATCGGCCCCGGGGCAGTAAGTAGCGCTCATCCGAGACACTATCGGCCCAAATCTATGTGTGTACTGAACATGTAGCCCCTACGCTAATAACTGTCTTCCCCCCTCCCCATGATAATACATGTGTCGACTCCACGACACTGTTTAATCCTTAATAACTGCAAAAGTCTTCTACACAATCTATTAGCAGTTATATCCTAACGCATGCACACGGGGGATCAGCCCACACGCAAGTGTCACTTCCGTTCCCAGAATACGTATTTATTTAATATTTATCATGCATTTGTTCTGTATTTAAATTCTTCAATTTTGCGCTTATTAATTTTCTTGTATTTTATTTTCTGCTTTTTCTTGGCTCTTGGTTCATTTCGGTTCATGGTAAACCAACTTGGTGTGGTTTGGTTCAACATGGAAAGGAATGGATGGCTTGGATTTGGTGGAGAGAATAATGGTGGAGATGCACTTGACCTTGATATAAAACTTCTTCTTTCATTCTCTCTCTTCATTCATTCACATTTACTCCTCCACCAAACCCTAACCCACCTGTGAGAGGCAAGTACATCTTGCACACCATGAGGATTTCATGCATCCCCATTTATTTTTAGTCTATGTTGTTCATCTTCTCATCCTCTACAAGTTTAGGTCTTGAAGTTCTTGATTTCCATGGATGGTTGGGTGTAGATCTAAGTTTTAAGTTTTAGTTTTGTATGGATTTTATGGTTTTGATCTTTCAAACTCTGTTGTTTTCGAAAATAAGTGGTTCCATGTTGTAGAGAATTTAATTCTACCGAAGTTTGGCTTTTGAAAAGTTAGATTCCGATTTATTTTGAGAAAGTTATGGCCAAAATAATTTTGGTCAAACTTCTATGTTCATCTGCAGCATGGACCGCATGTCGCAGTAGAGCCGCATAGATGTCGCGGTTGGGCCGCATGAGACCGCATGTCGTAGCCGCATAGATGTCGCGGTTGGGCCGCATGAGGCCGCATGTCGCAGTAGAGCCGCATAGATGTCGCGGTTGGGCGCATGAGACCGCATGTCGTAGTAGAGCCGCATAGATGTCGTGATTGGGCCGCATGAGACCGCATGTCGCAGTAGAGCCGCATAGATGTCGCGATTGGGCCGCATGAGGCTGCATGTCGCAGTAGCCGCATATGATGCCGCGAATGAGCCGCATGGGGCACATGTCGCAGTTGAGCCGCATGGTGTCGCAGTTGGGCCGCATGGGGCACATGTCGCAGTTGAGCCGCATGGTGTCGCAGTTGGGCCGCATGAGCTATATGTCGCAGTTGAGCCGTATATGGTGTCGCAGTAGGGCCGCATGAGCCGCATGTCGCAGTAGGTCCGCATGCATGTCGCAGAATAGGCCGCATATGCCTATTTTGGTTGTTTCTGACTGTTATATGTCCTATTTTGACTGAATTATGGCTAGAATTTCTTTCAACTCCCAACATGAAAGTTGTAGATATTTTTTTGGCTTCAAGAATGTGTTACCAACTATTTATGCTAGTTATAGACTCGACCATGCTTAATACTAATTTGACTTTCATGCCTCGTCACGAATTGACCTCGGCTGTTACTTTGACTAATAATTGATCATGCGTTCCTAGTTGGAACTAAGAGACTGGCTAGTCGTCTTATTAAATTGAATGAATGAGACACGTTCATATTAACTATGAACTATTGTAATCGACTGGCTGATCCCGAATATTGACATACAGGCACATGCAGGCTTCAATTTATTTATTTATTTATTTATTTTACAAAAGCAGCATGTGTACTTTATGGTCAAGGCATGATTACTCCGTGGTTAGTTCTGATTGTTGCATTATGCTATGTAAGACCTGCAACCTAACCGCACTGGTATCGTTGTAGAGTTGTGCATATCGTATCCCGTACGAAAGTACTCATTTGAATGACCATGACCCACGGCATGGGATTTCACTTAACGTAGAGACTATTAAGTTAAATAAAACAATGATTGCATGGAGAGAATGGATTCCCGAGTTCTTACAAGGCAGCCCTCTTGGGACTAGTAGTGCCCGACAGGCCGGCTGGTCCCCACAGATACTGCAAATCTGCCATACGGGCAGGAAGCGGTATCTGGTTATATTATCTATTGTATATTGTATATTGATGACGGGCGTCCTACTGGAACTCGTCTAATTCATGATTGGCACAATTGATTGACTGGGTAAACTAGCCTTGCTTGTACATAGTAAGAACTGAGGAATCCCTAGCATAATTCCAGGATAACTTGGAACTCACAGTAGCAAGTCGTAGTAGTTGAATGCCGTTTAAATTAATTTGTTTGTGTACTGTATATCCTCTGTTACCTAACTGAGATGATCAGAATGTCAGGACATGACGTGCCAACTTCTGTCCTTGTTTGGTTGGGAGGTTGGTTCGAAGTGTCGTGATACTATATGAATCCCAGTAGAAAGCAGAGATCTATTTATCATATTTTCTCATTACTGGTTTTAATCCCTCATATCGTGCTTCCTTGCGGTACTTGCTGTTAGAGGTCTAACCTCTCTGGTTTTGCATGGCCAGATTTAGAGACGGTCCCCGAGGATCCAGCTTACTTCTACCTCCACGATGGTCAACACTAGAGGGATGATCGTAGGAGGGCTCGAGTGGGTTTTCTTACTTTCCCGCTCATTTTGTTAAATACTTTATACTTTGCCGTTTGGTACCGACATGTTAGTCGGATTGTCTTGTACCTACTTTTGCATAATTGTAACTAAGTCAGGCTGTAGCTGATAACAATTGTGTATACTGTCTACATCATCTGGCTGTGTTTTGTAAAGCCAGATATCAAGAACATTTTGACTGAGCGTTTGGGACGCCTTACTGCTTTATCTCACATGTTCTCTATTTCTGTTTCTTGTTTGAATGATTGACAATAGATGGAAAGTGACCATAGTGAGACTTTTATATAGTATGCACCCCCTCGTCTTTTAGACAGCATTGATCGTATTATACGGTATTCATCTACCCGTAATATGTAGCTGGCTGAGTCATTCCCCCGCTCTCCAGTATTCTGGTTCTGGGGCGTGACAGCAAGTGACCTCTATATGATACTCACAACTCTCACACAACTCGTGTACAATCGTGATAAGTCAATGAGACACACTAAATTTGACTGTAGTCTCTTAACTCTAGCCAATTGTATAAAATATAGTAATTTGCATCTACATATAATTTAGAAAGAAATAACTTGAAAACAAACACAACATGCATGATATTAAGCAGAAATTTAAACAGTAAAGGCAAGGTGTCTTGTCTGGTAATGGGCCTGGAGTGATGCGATGATCCGACAAGTCCGAGTAGTCCATGACCGGGGTCGATATATGAGGGTCTGGTATTTCATGAGAAGAGAAACGCGTGATCAGTCGTGATCAATGGTGAAAATCGAGGAGAAATTTGAAGAACATACTCATACTATTTTTTTAGAAAAGTATTTCTAATACTTGAGAATAGGTTTTTGTTAGTAAAAATAGTTTTGGTAAATACTTGAAAACCAAAAACCGTTTTAGGCAAAATTGTTTGCAAAAATATAATAATTATATTTTTATTTATTTGATAATTAAGAATACTAGAATACATTTTATAATTTGAAAGCTACTTTATATTTTAGTCAACAAAATTTGTATAAGAATTTAAATACAAAAAATGATAAACCATATTTGTACTTATTTATAAATATTTATACATGTCCACCTCTAATTACTTTTAATAAGAAAGTGATACCCTTAATCGTAAAATAATAATATAATAATAATAATATAATAATAATATAAAATAATAATAATAATAACAATAATAAAATTGATAATAATAATTGATAATAACGTATTAATTATACTAATACTAATAATGATATCAACAATAGAATATATAATGGATAATAATAATACATTAATAACCTTATTAATTAACCCCCCATTTCCCATCTATTGATACTGAGAGAGAGAGAGAGTGAGGAAAGAGGGTTCGGGAAGAGAGAGAAGGAAGAGGGGGTTCTCACCTGAGTAGCTCCAGCGGGTGGCCGGCGGAGACGCCGACGGCTGGATGTAGGCGGGGTGCGGCCACGCGGCTCCGGATCTGCGCGGACGGAGGCGATGGGGCGGCGTCGAAGGGGATGGCGCTGCTCCGGGCGGCGGCTGCTCGCCTGCAACGGCGGCGCTGCCGAATTTCGTGCGGCAGAAGATCCCACACGGATCGGAGTTCGCCACGCCGCTGGTGACGGTCGGCATCTGGGTAGCTCGTCGGAAGATGGCCGAAGTTTGACCCGACGGAGGAAGGAAGGGTCAACGCGGGCGGCCGGCGGAGGAAAAGAGCTCGTCCGGTGGCGCGGTGGGTCGCGGAGGTTTCGGGTGCCGCGAGGAGGCTGAAGCGGCGGAGTGGATGGGCGGCGATGGCCGGGGTTGGCGCGAGGGTGCTGACGTACGGTGGCGGCGCTCCTGTACACGGCGGTCGGTGCTTTCGATGCTGATCGGGACACGGCAACAATTTACCGGCGGCTTCGGGCACGATTGGCAAGGGCGGAGGGCGGCCGGAGGTAAGAGGTGTGGGTTAGGGTTTTATTTTTCTCTCTTTTGTTTCTGGTGTTTTGGTGATGACGATGGATTTTTGGGGTGTCGCCGTGTGGTGGCGGAGGCTCGTGGTGTCTTCGTGCGGTAGTGGAGGTGGTCGATGTGTGGAAGCAGCTGGTGTTTGGATTGGCATCGGCCGGTTGATGGGTCGGGGTCGGAGTGCAGGAGGCGGCAACGATGTCGGGGATGATGCTTGTGGGGCTGTATTGGCGGTGGGTTGCTCGATGTTGAGGACGGTGAGGGTGGTCGGGTGGCTGTTGGTGGTGACTGGTGGATTCCGGTGATGGGGTGGCGAAGGGGATGACGACGATGGCGATGGTGGTGATGGGAGTTGTGGTACGGGATGGTCGAAGATAGGTTGGGATCGGCCGAGACGGCGCGACAGTGCTCGGATTAGGTTTTGGAAATTTGGATGCGTCCGGGGTGTCGGACGCGAGGAGATTTAATGTTTTGTAGTAGAAAAATAAGGTAGAGGGAAAGACGGCACATACACGATGCACACATACTATGGTTGTAGAATTTAGAGGAATATTGTGGAGAAAAATATTGGAGGAGTACCTGCCTATTTATAGGATGTGGGAATTCCTAATTGGATAAGAATTAGGATTCATTTGAACCCAATTTAGATAATTCATAATTTTAATTTCGAATCAATCAATCCAAATCCAAATACAAATCAAATTTAAATCTAATTAAATTTAGTTTAAAAAAAATCAAATGGGATAACTCAAATTGCAAATATTTAACTATTTAAATAATTCCATAAATTTAATTCAAGATTTAATGCCACAATAATTTCAAAATATATTTTCTAAAATACTAATATTATTAATTTTGAAAATTCATTTTTATTTAAAAAATAAACTAATAATAATTACTAATTATATATGTATGTCTAAATAATATTTACATAAATATACTTTTCTAATATACCATTTTTATTGGAAAATTTATTTATTATTTATAACTGTGAAAATGAAAGGTTTTATAAATAAAATAACAAACTTGGAAATTTTGGAACGATAACAAAATAATTATTATGTATATTATTTTGAAACCATAAAAATATAGAAAAATATTTTTTAAAAATATGTACGCTCGCACATATTCGCACTCGTCGAGCAAATTCGAAAAAAATGAAATTTCACGCGCGACGTACAATACGACTACGTGGCGTACAATACAAGGCAAAAATTAAAACCAAATTTATATAAAAAATATAGTAAAATTTTAGGGGGTTTGCATTCTTCCCAACTTACAAGAATTTCGTCCTCGAAATTTAGGAATAGGTAGAGTAGAAGGGGTTAAGTAGGAAATGGTTCATCAATACCGAAATACGATTAAATAGCTGGACAATACGAAGAACGATGATCAAAACTTAACTGCAATTAGAGAGTCTGGTTATAATGATAAACAACTCAATGATATGGGTTTTTTTTTGAAAGGGGTTTGCTAGTTAACATAACGGAGTAAGGAAGGGTTTAGGGTTAATTTAAGTCATGATAAGACATGAATGAAGAGACAAGGAATCGACTAGATTAAGGGCAAGCAATTTAGAGAATATAGCCGTCTAGGTTTGAATCATTCTCAAGTTCCGAGAAGGTTGTGAAGTCGAATCTAAGGTCGAGAAAAGGACGAGAACTCAAGGTAGGGATAAGGTCACACTGGTAGGTCAGTGGCTAGCTATTTCTGTGTATACACAAACTTCATGGTCATAGGAGAATAGTTTGGCCAATCAATCAAGTACATGCCTCGTCCAGAATAGGTAACTGTTGAAGGCCATCACAGTCCAAGGAAGATGATTGGAATTCTAATATGTGGTTCAAAGGCGATTGAATAATTCAAAGAGATTTGTCAAGGCAGTCGCGGATGAGACTCTAGGGTCAGTTGACTATGTCTCCATACGCGTAGAATAATATATGAAAAGCGAACCAAGTGCAATATGTTGATCAGACCATCATGCACCGGTTCTAATTAGACAATATATTAGTGGGAGCGACCCAATAAAATATATGTCATGATCAAGCTTCATAAAGAATACGCTTGCAAAACTAAGATATTTTAGCATCATAGGTAGATAAAATAATAAGTAAAGGGTAATGATGATAGAAATCAATTAGTCCAAGATCTTATAAAATCTAAGTTCCGTCCCGAAATTTGGGCCTATGCAGTCGGCTTAGTTGACTAGATAAGTTAGGGTCTACTGAATTCTATGGTCCAAGTGAACCTATCAATGTGGTCCACAAAATGTTGGTTAGGTCGTGAGGTATTCTACTCAACTTACAAGAATTAAACTAATGGTGTGATAGGTCCAGCAATCAAGATTTAAGCATGTAAGGAATTAAGTAGAACAAAATCATATATCGGATCGAAAGAATTGAGTCGAGGTCTGGTCTCATCTATAGTTAAAAAGTATATTGGTTTCACGGTAGGGATTAGAGTCCAGTCTTTTTGACCCGAAAGTCGCAATATGAAATTAGAGTACAAGGAGACGTATTTTAGTGGCACGTGATATACCTACATGAAGGTGGACTCGTGTAGGTCTTGCACATGGGATTTGTTGGATGGAAAAGTCTAGTATTGTGCTCCAAATATTCAAGTCATGATAAAGGACACACAAAAGAATTTAAATAGAAAGTGGGAGTTCATGAGATAATGATTAAAAATAAATGACCAAGTTAAAGTATGAAATAAAGATAATTCGGTTTCTAGTAGATCAAGGTGAAATAAGTTAGGCATACAATTTCTAGAGATATGATAGCCACTTAGATGGAGTATAAGTAAGGAACAATCTAATCATTTCTCAAGTTTCAAATAATTAGATGGTCATGACAAAAGATCTAGAATTGAGGGAAGGTCGAGTAAGTCAAAAGATATTTTCATCGGTTTGGTCGATGACTAACTATACTTATGTATATGCAATATCATAATCATAGGTGGCATGACAATCTAATGTAGAATACTTCTATCTCACTAGGGTGACCTTTCTTGCTTCTTGGTCCTCTAATATGATCTAATCTAAATTTAAGTTCCTGAAGTTCTCAATAAAATTTTCAAGATATTCCGCCACCATTACCAATTATCTTAGCCTGTCAATTTAATTAAAATCTCTAATCAATCTCGAAATAGTCCTTGTATATCGCAAAATGAACATGCTTTTTACCAAAATTTAAATATCCATAATAAAAGGCCTTAAACTCGAAAATAAATCATAGATCATAGGACAAAATTTGAATTTTTCCTTCAAAGTCGATATCTTCCAAAAATTTAAACAATTTTTTTTCCCATCATCTCTTCAAAATTTAATAAACTTATGAATCGTACGCGCAATTTAAAACCTCAAGTTCTCTCCCTTCTAAACTTTCGTCTTTCTAGTCATCTACAAAATCATGATTTAAACTCTTTAAAAATCTCGAGATATCCAAACTTAAAGTTAACCGTAAATCAAGTGTCACAATATAAAAACTCAAGATATTTCTCAAATTGATTTCATATCCCTAATAAATCATAACTATTTCACGATTTCAAAATTCATAAAAATTTTGTTTTTCGATCTAGCTATCCTCTTGTATATACCACCTTGTAAATTTTAAAATAAATTTTAAACTATCCTTTTGATGGCGGTAATATACTACTACCCAACTTGGAATAAACTAATCCTTAAGATCAAATTTCTAGGAAACATAAATGCTTTTATACACAAATAAGACCTCAATGCATACTAATTGTCAAGGTAATCCTTCTAGCCATATGTTTGACCTATGAGCATATACGAGTATAGTCCTCTTTCTAATTGTCACTAAGCACGAAACTAAGAATTTACGGTAGAAGAAGTCAAGCAAGATGCAAATCAAGGAGGGTAAACGAGAGTTCAAAATTTGAAGTCAAGAAAGGATGTCAAGTAGGTGGATGAGATTCCTAGATTCTAATCCTATATTGCAGGCTCACATCGGTACAACTACGTAACCGAAGTAACAAACTGACCTGCATGGGCCACCACAAAGGACTACTCTGGAAATTGTGAATATCCCACCTCCTCAAATGAAGGTCTTGTTTCGATGTCAACTGACAGAGGAGAGATTATGTAAATTCATCTAGATCTGGTTGCAGAATTTGAAACGCCTTCCACTTCTAAGCAAAAGAAGCATTCCAAGTCTAAATCTAAGAACTGTAATATGGTATCCTTTGAACCATTAACAGAAGAAGAAATCCTAATGGGCACTAGATCTGGGAAACCCTATCTTCGGAAGTATTCCAAAAATCAAGAGAACCCTGCTCTATCCCCGGATGCTCTTCCTCCATCATCTTCTCCTGCTGAAGATACACCGTCTATATCCTTGCCAGTGGTCGAGCCATCTCCTCATAAACCAACATCAGCAGACAAGGGAAAGCAACTTGTTCACTTTGACAAAGCATTGAAGAAGTCCTCATCTCTTGGACTTGAAAAGCCTTACAATTTTGACATATTGGCTCAATTGGCCAATACTCCAGCAAGATTGTCAATCTTTGAACTTTTACGTCTCTCAAAAGAAACTCGTGAGACGTTAAATGAAGCCTTAATGCAGGCTGAAGCTTGTTTGACTCTTCTCAAGAAGCCCAAAAAGGAGCAAGTCAGCTGTGCACATTGTCATAGTGTATTCGAACTAATGCCCAATATCACTTTTACATAAGATGACATGTTGTTAGAAGACAATTGTCATGATCGTCCTCTCTATTTCACGGGGTATGTGGACACCATGAAAGTCGACCGTATTCTGATTGATCCCGGGTCTGCACTTAGCATCATACCAAAGTCCTTATTGGACGCTTTGAAAATCCCAGTACATAATCTTTCTACAACTATCATTACCATCCTGGGATTCAATCAAGGAAGAAGTGAACCTTTGGGGAAGATACGCCTAAAACTTCAAATTGGCAATCTTCGTACAAAAGTAACTTTCTATGTTATTGACAATCATGGCTCATAAAATGCTTTGTTGGGAAGGCCATTCCTCCATGAACACAATATTGTACCCTCTACGCTCCACCAATGTTTCAAATATGTGGATGGTAATGGAGAAGTCCAAAAAGAGGTTACAGATCTGAATCCTTTCAAAGGAGTTGAAGCATATTGCAACGATTCTCATATGTACAAAGAGGAATTCATGAAGGTGGTACTAGCAATGGACACAGATGAAGAACAGAAGAGTATATCTAATGATACTCTGGTGATTCCAGTCAAAGGACGTACCTCCTGTCCTCAGTCTTCCCAACCACTGACTATCTATCTACCTTCTCATGAGAAACGACCTAAAGGTGATAGTCAGTAACAAAGGGAGCTCACCTCTTCTGAGCCGCTTGTAATCGATCTTCGTCGCAAGAAGCTCTCTCCTCCTTCTCCCCCTCTTGTGATCAATTTGACTAAGCCTGCTAAGGCTAAAGTCCCTATTGTAAATGATGGTGTAAAAATCAATAAAGCATCTCCTTTGCAGTATACTGATGTCTTTTACTATACTCAGTGTTATCTGGATATGCTAGATAGCTTTAAGCCACTTACAATAGAAGTCGTATCATCTCGACGAAACATGGTATTACTGGATTCAATACAACAGTCGTACTTCTTAGTACCGTCTCGAAATAAAGATGAAAAGCCTATATTCTTAAACAGAAGAGAAGAACCAAAAATTATGCTCTATAATGATAAAAGAGATGATATAGGAAGGCTACAATTACGACGCTATAGTCCACAATCTAAAACTATCATCCGTAAAATGGGCTATGATTTCAGAACAGGTCTCAACAATAGTAAAGGAAGGCGAACCCCACTTCGTATTGTTGTTCCAAAAGAAAAATCACAACAATACCACAATAAAACAAAACGAGGACTAGGTTATATGTCACCACTTCCAACTCCAGAATCTTCTGAATCTGATAAAGAAGAACGTTAAAACTCTTCTGGTTCTATCTTATGGGATTCTGATACCAGCATCGGTCATATTCATAAGGTGATAGTATCTTCTAACATGGTGTCCGTCGAATTCTCAGAAGATGGCGAAAGTAACATTGAAGAAGCTACTGAAATGGACCCTTGGGCACAAAGGATGGACAATCAGTGGGAACTTCATTTTGAACAACGAAAACAACCTACTGACGATCAACTGGTCCAAATCGATATTGGAGAGAAAGGTGCATCACAGCCAATCTTCATTAGCAATAATCTTCCAGAGGATGATAAACAAGAATTAATTCACCTTATTCGTGAGTACATTGACGTCTTTGCCTGAAGTTACGAAGATATGCCGGGATTAGATCCTCAAATTGCAACTCACAAGCTTAACATTTTGTCGAATGCCAAACCAGTCAAACAACAACAACGACGATTCAAGCCTGAAATGATGGATGCAATTGATGATGAATGTCAAAAAGCTTATAACTTGCGATTTTATCAGAGAAGAACAACATCCTGACTGGGTGGCCAATGTCGTCCCTGTCCTGAAGAAGACCGAAAAGGTTCGAGTATGCATAGACTTTCAGAATCTCAATGATGCTTGCCCCAAAGACGAATTCCTCTCCAAATTACTGATGTTATGATCGACAATACATGTGGATTCGAACGAATTTCTTTTATGGATGAGTTTTCTGGATATAATCAAATTCGTATGGATCCTGAAGATGAAAAACATACTTCGTTTCGTACTCTTCGGGGTGTGTACTGTTATACTGTCATGCTGTTTGGTCTTAAGAATGCAGGTGCAACTTACCAGTGGGCTATGAGCACTATCTTTTGAGATCATTTGCGAAAGACTGTCGAATGCCATGTTGACGATATTGCTGTCAAAAGTCATCTCAAAGAATATCACATTCAAGATTAAAGAACTATCTTCAATCTAAAGCGCCAGCATCAACTCAAAATGAACCCCACCAAGTCTTTCTTGGGTATCTCTAGTGGTAAGTTTATCGGCTTCGTTATTACCTCTAAGGGTATACACGTTGATCCCGAGAAGATCAAAGCCATTCAAGAGATGCGTCCTCCACGTAACCTAAAAGAGCTACGAGGATTCTAAAGTCGACTTGCGTACATCAGGCGGTTCATTTCGAATTTATCTGGACGTTGCAGACCATTTACTCAATTATTGAAGAAAGGTGTATCTTTCGTTTGGACGGAAGAATGTCAACGAGCATTTGATGACATAAAGCGGTATTTAATGAGCCTACCGGTTCTTATACCACCGATCTCAGGAATACCCTTCTTAATGTATGTCCGGGCAATAGATCATTCATTAGGAGCTTTGCTGGCTCAGAAGAACAAGGAAGGTCATGAACAAGCCATTTACTATCTCAGCCGAACGATGATTGGAGCTGAACATCGTTATAGACCAATGGAGAAGGAATGTTTAGCCTTAATGTTTGCTGTTCAGAAGACAAGACATTACATCATAGGCCAAACTATTCATGTCATATCCCGAGTCAATCCTCTGCGAGTTCTAATGAAAAAGCCAAGTACACTCAATTCTAGGCTTGCCACATGGGCCATATTGCTAGCACAATATGATATGGTTTATGTTCCTCAAAAGTCTGTGAATGGCCAAGCACTTGCAGACTTCTTAGCAGCTCATCATGTCCCTGAGACATCTAAACTCTATGATGATATTCCGGACGAAACATTGGAATCAAATACAATCTCAGAAGAATTTCCTACCTGGAGGTTGTTCTTTGATGGATCTTCTAGAATTGGACCTGGAGGTACCCTTGTGGCTGGAGTAGGAATTGTTCTTGTTTCACCCGATGGATTAACTATTCAAAGGGCTTATTCTTTAGACGAATCATGTTCCAACAATGTGGCAGAATATAATGCTTTGCTCATCGGACTTCAATTAGCCAAACAATTGAGCATTGAATATCTCGAAGTATATGGTGACTTTAAGCTGATTGTTAATCAGGTTAGAGGCATATATGAAGTCCGACATCAGGATCTAGTACCATACCATGAAGCGGCAACCAGGATAGCTTCTTCATTTAAAGGATTCTTTATCAAACATGTACGTCGGGCGTGCAATACAGAAGCTGATGCCTTAGCTAACCTAGCTACGGTATTGGCAGTTCCAGTCAAAAGACAACAGATGGTTGTTATCTCTAACAGAGAATTATTTTATGTTAAAAACAACCACAACATTGAATTCAGCAACCTAACTGAAGTCAATGTCCTTAGCGAGGATTGGAGAGTACCTTTCATTAATTTTGCAGTACATGACATTTTACCAGAAGATCCTAAAGAAGCTACAAGTATCCGTCGTCGATCACTTCGATTCTATTATAATCATACTACTAAGACACTATATCGAAGAACTTTTGACGGATTAATCTTGAGGTGTCTCACTGGTGATGAAGCAAAACAGATATTACGTGAGGCTCATGATGGTATTTGTGGAGCACATCAACCTGGTCCTAAACTATAGGATCGTATCCGGCGTATGGGCTACTACTGGCCCTCTATGGTATCAGATGCTATTGATTATGCAAGGAAATGCCGTGCATGTCAAATTTATGCAGATTTCATTCACCAACTGACGGAACTTCTTCATCCAACTGCTGCCTCATGGCCTTTTGAAGCTTGGGACATAGATATAATTGGCCCTATCAATCCTCCTTCATCTAAAGAACATCGGTTCATCTTAGCTATAACCGATTATTTTTTCAAGTGGGCAGAAGCTATACCTTTGGCTGAAGTTAAAACGAGTAGTGTCATCAACTTCATCAAACATTATGTGATATATAGATTTGGTGTCCCTCGCCGAATCATTCATGATAATGGACCGCAATTGATCAGCCAGAAATTTAATAGGTTCTGTGATGACAACAGAATCAATAATATCGCTTCTACAGCCTATAATCCTGCAGCTAACGGGTTGGCTGAAGCGTTCAACAAGACCATTATCAAACTCCTTAAAAAGTTTGTCTCTATTAACAAACGCAGTTGGAGTGATAAACTTGGAGAATATCTATGGGCATATCGTACTACTGTCCGTAACCCCACAGGTTGCACACCTTTTTCTCTGGTATATGGCTGTGAAGCTATTTTACCTTTGGAAATTCAAATTCCATCATTGAGAATCGTCATTGCTAATGAGCTTACGACAGATAATAATGATCGTCTTCGGCTTCAGGAATTGGAGGCGCTCGACGAGAAAAGGTTATTAGCTCAACATCATATTGAACTTTATCAGGCTCAGATTTCAAAAGCTTTCAATCGCAAAGTCAGAGTGCAAACATTTCAAGAAGGCGAGTTGATTCTTACAGTCAGACGTCCTATGACTATGACACACATGAGCAAAGGCAAGTTCGAGGCAAAATAGGAAGGACCGTATGTGATAAATAAAGTCTTCTCTAATGGAGCCTATCAATTAACAGATATGGATGGCAGAGTTGCTATGATGCCCATCGATGGCAAATTTCTTAGGAAATCTTATGTATAAAGACAAAATGTACTTTATTTTCAGTGACATGATATAAATAAAAGTTTATTTTTTATTCAAAAAGAATAGAATTACATAATGTTATGGACGGGGAGGAGGCCCTGACCCTTCCTGATTAAAAACAAAGTTCGCCAACCGTTCGAACATCTCATTGTCTGAACACACCAGGAACTCACAAACAGCCATCCTCAATGGCTCTTCTTCGACAGTTTTCCCAGGCTCCACTAACTTAGAGATCAAATCCTGTCCTTTTACAGGAGGAACTGTTGAACCTTCGTCCCTTTCTTTTTGAGAAGGCACTGGAGGCTCAGCAAGGGAAGTCTTGGTTTCTTCTTCAGTTTTTGGAGCAATCAAATCTTTGGAAGACATATTTTTTTTGCACAGGAAGAAAAGAGGATTGACAATTTATAGGCAGAACAATTAAGAAATCAGCCTTGAGAATTGATACAACTTTTGGAAAGAGGCACAACTGTTTGTTTCTAACGGCTCATTCATAACCGACTCTTTATCTTCCCTTCTTCGAAACTGGTGTGTTTGATCCATTCGTTGTCTCCTTTGAAAGTCTAAACGGCCATTCATTCATTCAATATTTCTTCCTCGGAAATCGAAGTGAATGATCACCCATTCATTTATTATAGTGAGAGGTCACGCCTTTTTACGAACTTGAATTCCAAATATTCACATCAAAACAACTTGCCACATTCGTGATCCTCTCTGGATTCTGTTATCCATGACAGCATAGCAAAATGAAATTGTAAAAAAAAAGAGAAAGACAATTGTTTCTTTATTCCTTCTTTAAAAGTATAGATACATCTTAATGAAAATCTATTACATCTCAGATTTTCATTCTAAATGAAGGTCTATTACATCTTTGGATCTTCTCATCGATAATGAAGGTCTATTACATCTTTGGATCTTCTTATTTGTTGGTAGCAATTCCTTGTCGTCTCGACCTGAAGCAATGAGCTCGACAATGGAATTAACTCTGGTCTTCTCTCTGAGAAAGACTAGAGGAGAACCACAGAGTGCAGCAGCCCAAAGATGAGCTGCTGTCAATACAACTGGTGGAGAGAAGACAGCCCGCCAGGAGAACTAGGAACGAGATCACCCTTGTGATACAATTCCCAGTTCTGCGTCTTCACCATCCAACTCTCATGTGTATTGGCTCTTCTTAACATCTGAGGAAGACCCTTCTTAACATGAAGAGTCCTGAGCTGTCTTATTTGAGTGTCAGAACCACATGAGCTGTCTGATGTCGGTGTCAGAAGAATATTCTCTACAACATCCAAATCACCAATACCAGTTCTGAAGAAGCTCGCTAACCAAGTCCCTACAAATATCAATGAAACAGGAGAAGTTAGCATAAATCTATCAGCAGTATGCGCCTACAAACAGGCGCACATCAGCAATGCGCCTACAAACAGGCGCACATCAGCAATGCGCCTACAAATAGGAGCACATCAGCAATACGCCTACAAACAGACGCATATCAGCACTGAACACTGATCAAACAAGCGTATAACAGCAATACGCGCCTTTGATCAGAGCTATAAACTGGACCACAGTGTGCGCCTATTCTCAAAAATAGTTAGCGCGCATCAATAAGTGTCTACAACATGCAGATCAATACTTGTCTCCAAAAGTGGTGCGAAAGAAAAATACTCATACTATTGATTCTTCGTCAAGACTTACCAATTTTTGAAGACACAGCATGCAAGCAAATAATATCAGAATGAAGTGGCGCAAGTGAAACCTTGTGGGAAGATATTAGTTTTGAGAGATATGAATGGTTCTTTCATTTCTGGATGTCCTTTTTAAAGAGGTTAAAGATGAGATGGGTGCATCGTTCTAGGATCCTATTTTGGGAAAGAACTAAAAATGGGCATCTAAAACCGTGTAACGACTGCCACGTATTCTTCAGAAGAAACAGTAAAACGAAAAATTAGCTAAAAGAATATGTCCATGAGCACCATCCGAGATTACAGCCACACAAAAACAGAAATTCAAGGTTTCATTGAGATGGGTGGACCCCTACAGTCAAGGACATAAAATAAAAAAAAGTTGTTCTGCCCAGAACATTATTTCTTGTCCTTGCCTTCATCAGTCTGACGAAAGGCGACATCCAATTCTTGCATGGAGCAGATCCCCGAGCGACGTATCAGGTTAAGAAATCCTTTCGAATTGACGTGCTCCTCAGAGGATGATCCGCCACTCGAGCGATTGAAGACTGATGGGGTTAAACCGAAACAGTTCAAAAAGTTCACTGCCCTTAAAGCTGGGTCAGCCTCCAACAAAAAAGTTATAGGTGCAACATCATGTCTCACTTCAGGAGACTTGGTTGTGGTATCAGCATTGGTCTCCTTTTCTTTCTTCTTGGGGGCCACTGAAGAACATAAGTGAAGAACAAAGCACAAAGATCAAACTACTACATGTATATCATCAAGTTGACTCTTCGTATTCCTCATGGGAAACTGAAAGTAATCAATGAAACTCTGGAAGACGAAGAGAAGATTGAATATTTTCGAGAAAGGTATTTAATCACGATGACCGAGCATTGACCGGCGCAACCCTTTTCTAAATTCAAAGTATTCTAAAACTTTGCAAAGTTTTTAAGTTTTGAAAACTTTGAAGGGGGTCTTGTAGAGCCTAAAATCAAGTTGCACCTTGAATATACGGATCAGTGATAAATTTGTGCCCCAAAAATCAAGTTGCGCCACTGATATGAAGCTCAGGGAATAGACTGCGCCACCGATCAGATTGTGCCCGATATCAGACTGCACCCAATCTTGTTCGTACCAAAATCTATGTGGCATCTGACACTTAATGGTCATCATTACCTACAATACTGACGGCTGACACAACAGTGAACGAGGAAAATCTCATCGAATCCCGTGAATCGTGCCGCTCAAGAGAAGTTGGTGGACAGCTATCCTGTATACTTCGTGAGTTGCGTCCAGACGCAATCTAAACAAAATTCTTAGTTGCGCCTGGGCGCAACCTGAACAACTTTTGCTCAGAAGCTGCCACGTGTGTAGGCGCAACTCAAATCAAGTACAGTTGGACTTATCGACTGAAGCTCGCGCAACCTGATAAAGTTGAGACAACTTACATTCTAAAGTAGAATGACGTGGCGCACATGCCACTAATCTCTCAAGATGTGTCTACTATCCTGTACACGACCATGCGCATCTCAATCATATGATGCCACGCGTCTAAATACAGTTAGTATATGATTGACAACTGAATGAAAGTTGGCGCAAACAACCCAGTATGGCGCAAGCCGGCCTCGCGCACATCAGAATAACTTCTAAAATAGTTATTTCCTGAACTCTATAAATAGAGTTTCCAATCATCATCAGGGAGGACAGAAATCAAGAACTCTTGCAAAATTGCTGCTGCGTTCCCTAGAGGCTACAGTCTTCAAGTTCACATAGTCCTAGGGATAAAGTGATCGTCTCCTGATCAGATTCCTAAAGTTGTACTTCCCCAGAATTTATTGTACTTTGTACTCTTTTACAAGTTTGGAATAAAAGCAAATTTTTGTTTTTGCAAACAGTAGAGTCATGTCTTAGACAAAGTCATTGGTACCGACTTACTTTGAGACTTGACCCCTATCTATTTTGGGAGTCAGCGTAGGCCATCGAGGGCGGATCCCTACTCAACTGACTCAGGAGACATATTTATTCATATGCCTCCAGTCCCTTCTTTATTGTGGCTGTGTTATTGCTTATGTATTTATTTATATTACTGTTGCCTTCATTTACTTATATGTCATGCCTTGTTTTATTGAGATAGTTGTACTTTCTTGAGCTTTTGTTTTTGGTTATCATGCTTGACTAGCTTTAGGAAATTCTGAGGACAAAATTTTTCTAAGGATGAGGGAGTTATGAAACTCGTCTCACGGTATCGGCATTTATATGTGGATACATATTTTGTATTGTATTTCATATTTTTTAGTTTTCGGAACACTTTAAATTTTTTTTCAACTTATAGATTTTCTCCTTGACCGACATATCACCAGTATACCAGTGTATACCGATGGCATACAGCCCGGACATATTTTTTTTTCATATTGTAGATATTTTTGATTTCAGATATTTTGATGAATAGTATTTAGATATTTTTGTGAATAGTGTAGATGCATCTTATTATCCAATGGATACTTGGTTTTCTTTGGATGGCTAGGATTGACTTAGATCTTCACATGGATCACCATCCAACAGTTATGATTAATTCCCTCTTCTATATATATCGTTTCACTTTCTCTCTCCTCTCCCTTTTTATTCTCTTCACTTTCTCTTCATTTCTTCTTCTCTTCTCTCCCCTTGGAGCTTAACTTAGGCAAGTACATCTTGCCAAACCTTGAATAATATTTTTTTCCTATTTTTATTTGTTTTATTCTCTTTCTTGCATGATTCTAAGCCTATTTATAACTTAAAGTTTTTGGTTTTGATGGTTACATTTTTATAAATCTAAGTTTTATGACTTTTCTTGTTTCCTTGGTTTTGATTCCTAAAAGTTTATTATTTCGAAAATCTTACGGTCCTGTATTGTGGGGAATTTTGTTCTATCCAATTTTGACTTTTGAACCGCTTGATTTTGACTTATTTTGAAGAAATTTATGTCATTTTGAGTTTATGGGTTTCTTATGCACTTTGGTGCTGATTTTGGGGAAGATGAGCAGACTTCCTGCACCAACATGCACTTTTGTGCACTTAAAAGCACAAGTTGTGCTACCTGCACCAACCTGCGCTTTTGTGCACTTCAAAAGTGCAAGCTGTGCTTCCTGCACCAACCTGCGCTTTTGTGCACTTCAAAAGCGCAAGCTGTGCTTTATGCACCAACCTGCGCTTTTGTGCACTTCAAAAGCGCAAGCTGTGCTTTATGCACCAACCTGCATTTTTGTGCACTTCAGAAGTTCAAGTTGTGCTTCCTGCACCAACCTGTGCTACTGTGCACTACTCTGCGCGCAGGCTTCCTGCGCACTTTCCTGCGCCCTTTCTGCGCTCTTTCCTGCGCTTAGCCATTTTTGCATATTTAAGCTGTTTTGTAGCTAGAATCTTGTAGAACTCAAAATATGAAAGTTGTAGATCTCCGTCTTGGCTTCAAGAACCTTTTTGTTTCACCTTAATTAGAGTTCATATGCGATTGATAATTTCAAATCATAGTTCTTGATCTTCTTATCATGTTTTCTGTACTTGGCCTATCTTGCGACGACCCGACTTGATAACTTGATATTTTCTTCAACTAAAATGAATTCTTAACATGATTAGATGATCTTGTGTTGTTAGAGAATGATTGTACACCCTATATACATTTGACACTAACACATATTCAATTATTGTTTTATGCCATATACTTACTTCTATTTATTCCTTCTCACGTGCCATAATACGTCTTTTCTATCAAATTCTTTCTTACATATTATATTTATTTCCATGTCTTCTTTGCTTGCTAGATAGTGGCCCGTCGTGGTGCACTCATATTACTTGTCTCTTCTTTGCTTACTAGATAGTGGCTCGTCGTGGTGCACTCATGTTACATGTCTTCTTTGCTTACTAGATAGTGACTCATCGTGGTGCACTCTTGTACGTATCTTTCCTTGCTTACATGATAGTGGCCTGTCATGGCACACTCCTTATTTCTCTATAGTGCCTCGTCGTAGCGCACTCCTAGCTTACAGCTTATTATATTTTTCTTGTTATCGCTTGTTGTAGTGCACATTCTTCCTTTTTGTCCAGTCTTGCATATCATGTCTAGTATGGGTTCTGCGGAATGCCACACCTAGAATCCAACAAGAAAATGTTAAGGACTAAACAACTAGCTTGATTACCTGGATAAACAGGGAGGGGAGAATTTTTCGGTTGCCTGCAAGCCCTTTGTCCCGGCCCCAACCTGAATGGATTTGGAGCTATCTGTTATGACAAGCACACTTTTAGCGCATCGTCGAGTGTTGCACCTTTTATATGTCTTAGCGTACATTTGTTTACTGGGCAATGTACCCACTATTATATGTCTTAGGGTACATTTGTCTCCTGGGCGATATACCCACTATTATATGTCCTAGGGTAGGTTTGTCTCCTGGGCGATATACCTACTATTAGATCTAAGGATATATTTGTCTCCCGGGCGATGTATCCACCATTGTTTTCTTTTTCATTTGGCTTGGATAAGTCAGGTAGTCTGCAGGGTAGGTAACTGGATTGGATTTCTCAAAAGTGCATATATTAGTAATTAGGATTGTGGTAACCCTAGTTAGCTAATGTATAAAGTCGTACTCATTGTTTGGCCGTGATTGTTGTATGGAGTCCAATCTAGTCTAGTTTTGTATAGGAATTGTCCATATATGTTTATTTCAGTGCATTATATTTTATGCTTTACTTTTGTCGATAAACGATTAGAGACTAAGTTCTGTTCAGGAGAAGAGTTACAACCCCGATCTTTGTTTAGTTTACAGGTTGTAACTTGGGTTCCGGAATAGTTCCTAAGTCATCTTATTATTTGTCGTTCTATATAGTTCTAACATGCTCGTATGTCCCAGTTATCTAACATGCTCACATGTTAATTATCTAACATTCTCACATATCCAGTTATCTCACATGCTCACGTGTACCATCTCTCTTACATTGTTCAGTTTATCTCACATGTTCACATACTTCCGTTTAATTCACATGTCCATAGTTTACATTGTGTCACATATCATTTACTTTATGCTCCATGTTGCTTTGCTTATTGTCTTTTCTATTCTCAGGATAAGTGCATTGATAGTGCACGAGTCTCGATCCGCATTTACTTATTTCTGTCTCTATCCATTGCTATGTTAGTTATTGCTGGTTTTAGTTCATAGTTTGGCTTCCTTTGTGGTACTTGCTATTGGGGGCCTGAATCCACTAGTTTTGTTTGGCCAGATCTGATAGAGGAGCCTGAAGGATTTTTTGCACCATCTACTCGACGGTGACTACCCGGAGCACAAGAGTACCTTCGTGGATTTTCTATTTCAATCTTCCACTAGTTATATACATTATTTTTTGTGGCGTTTAGCCTCCGAGCACGTATTTAGCTCGTGGATCTTGACATTTAGCTTGTGGGCCTAAACATGATTTGCTTATTCTAGACTATAGCTAGAGCTTATCATGTATGACTGTTACTCTTGCTAGTTCTTCACTTTGTATTACTAGCTTCATGATCATCCATCTATATATAGTTTGGGACGCTTTGCTATTTTATGTCTGATGATCATACTTCTTGTACCTTGCATATTTGCCTGTAATTGAGAGACCTAGGATTGCTTGATCTAGGATTGACTGTTTGATTGTAGTAGTAACCCCCATGTCTATACAGCTTTTACGTTATTTCGAGGTACTGGAGTACTTTGAAATACATAGCTGGCCTGGTCCGTCCCTACTTGCCAGTATTCTGGTTCTAGGACGTGACACCCTGACGAGCCCACCTCTAGCATCCAATGCTCCGTCGTCCCAGCGTAGTAGCGCCACCCGTCTCCTCGCCTCCATCACCCATCTGCACCAAACCTAGCACGGCCAAGCCCGACCGTTCTCCACTGTCTACATATCTCTACCGTCACCATAACCACTACCTACACCATCACCACCGCAACCAACACTCACTGCAGATCCGTAGATCCCACGCCGACCAGGCCCTCTCCGTTGGTGACCGGTCCTCGAATAGCCGAGCATCACGGTGTGCGCCCTCCTCAAGCGTCATACTTCCAGTCGCCGGCATCACCGTCGTCCCCTCCGTCCGTTCTTCCGTGAGCCGCTCCTCGTGTGCTCCGTGCCGAGGCCAGATCCACCAGACCCGGAGCACCGCTGACGCTGAAGTGTGCACTGAGCCACGACTGCCACCATCGTGGCTGCGTCAAGAGCTAGGGCATTTTGACCTATAGCAGCGCCGAGGAGAACCCCCAGTGCCGACGAGCTTAAGTGAGCTTTGCTGCTCTTCCTCTCGTTCTCTCTCCTACTATCTCAAATCTCTCGCTCTTCCTCACTTTTTCAGAGAGTTATCTGGAAAGAGATTTTTCTCTCTCTGCTCTTTCTTCCATTCGAGTTTTACTTTTGGGCCAAGCCCAGTGGAGGGAAGGACTTGGGTTGGTTTAAGTGTGGGTTTGGGCCGGATTTTAGTTGGTTGGTTTAGTTAATTGGTTAAATTATTGGGCCATTGGGTTTGGGCTAAAGCCATTTGTTTGAGGAATAAGATTTATAAATATTTTGGGCCATGATAGTAAGTATATGTATTGTATACTAGGTACAATATATACTTTCATTAATATTATTTTTACCATTAAAACCGACTAGTATTATGTAAATATTTTGTTATTAGAAAAATATATGGTAATATTTCTAAATTATATTGTCATAAATATATATTATTAGGGCTTTGAACTCATTGGGGCTTTTATGTTATTTTGACCAAATTTATATATATACAAGGTTTATAAATTGTTCTAAATAGTTCATGAATATTTTCCTAAATAATTATTATATTATTTATGGTATTTTAACTATGGATTTTGACCCTAAAAATCTTTTTGTAATCTTTCTTACCTAATTTTATTATAGTTTTTGACCTAATATGTTTTTTCTATAGTTTCCAAAATATTTTGACTAATAGTTTTCAAATATCAAAACTATTTTCTAAAAATAGTTATAAGTGTTTATTTATATCAAATTCTTCTCGATTATCAACCTTGTCCGTGATTAATCAATTCTTGCGAATCCTGACTTCTTTATATCAACCCTAGGCTAATTGAAACGTTCTAGACTCAATGGAATAGTATGTTCCATCATTAGAGACCATCATGCGTTGTTTTGATATATGATACTATTCTGTGCCAATATGATCAAGTCACACATCAACTGCAACTTAACTCAAGACAAGTACACTATTGCTTTATGTTCTTAGTACATTATAATGCTATTCATCATTATGTTTCCATTTATTATCGAGTTGAGACACGATTGTGACATGATAGGACTTGTTCTACCATGACTATTATTATTGTTATTGTTTAGTGTGTCAGGATAGAAAATGCTCAGTAGGTATGTGAATAAACCCTAATTATTGTTCATGTTCATTGTCCAGTTGTCTTGTTTATACATGTTCTTGCCATTAGTCTTATTGTACATGTTTATTGTTTCTCATATTTTCTAGAGTATATCCTGCCAGTTCATATACATGTTTCCCTTATTGTTATGGTTTACTGCATCTCTGTTTATCTAGCTTTATTTTGTGCTGAGTTACATTGTTGCAATAGGATTGTACTTTGCTCCTTCCTGACTGGATACGTTGTAGGTGACTTGCTATTTTGTACCATGGACTTTCTAGTGAGGTAGAGCCATTTCGGAGGCCAACCTTAGATTCTATATAGATTAGATAGTATTTGAATTTAAATGTTTAGCGGGTTTGTTTCTGAATGTCATTTTGATATTTTATTGGATTTGTAAATAAAATAGTTATTGTGAATGAACAAATAGATAAAATATTATTTGTTTGGTTTTGAGATTAATATTGAGGTCGAGACAGCGTACTACCGTTGATGTTGCGATGTAGACTGGACTTGACTACGTACTCTTATTCCGAAAAGTTGGTGCAACTTGTGACATATAGCATCAGGTGAGCTTAGTAAGTGTAGAACATGATGACCAGTGCAGACTAATACATTAGAATATACCATGTTATTTGGCAAACAGAAGAAACCATCTTATTCATAACGGGAGAATACTAATCCTTTGGGAAACTTGGCTAACTACACATATGGTTGAGGCTTCTCTACATTCTAAACACTTAATAATAAAAAGTAACTTTAAAGCACAGATTACTACCTTTTCGGTACAGAAATTTTCGTCCAAAGGGACGAAATTATACAAATTTGTATGCAGAGGGAGAAGTTTGGGTATTTCCAAAGAACGGGATACAACTCCATTAGAGTTGGCGGCACGGGGGGGGGGGGGGGAGTGGGCCACCCGGTTCACAACCCTTTTTTTTTTTTTTCTGGGGGTGCCACTAACTTAGTTAGAGGCATGGGTTGGGTGGGCCCCTCTAACCACCATTTCTTTTCTTTTCTTTTTCCTTCTTTCTCCTGTTTAACGGTTATTTTTTTCTTTTTTTTTCTTTTTTTTCTTCTTCGGTTTGGGGACCTAACGGCTATTTTTTTCCTTTCTTCTTTTCCTTTTTCTACAACGGCTAGTTATTTCTAACGGCTATATTCCAAATTCATCTATAAAAAGCATATGAAAGCATTCAATTTTTACAACTCACTTCTTATTATCACTCTTCTTCCTATTACTCACCGGCGCAAGTTGATAAGTTCTC
The DNA here is from genome assembly GCA_029216955.1 of Iris pallida. Classification (NCBI taxonomy): domain Eukaryota; kingdom Viridiplantae; phylum Streptophyta; class Magnoliopsida; order Asparagales; family Iridaceae; genus Iris; species Iris pallida. The sequence continues at coordinate 9,608 of JANAVB010000993.1, read as the reverse complement.
TATTCATCAAGTTCTCCAACAGAAACTTCTTCTGATCAATCTCTAGCAGTTGCCTCCTTCGATTATGGATCGTACCGTAAGATTAATATGTTCGCACAGAGGTAACCTAAATGGGTTAGATTATGAAGGAGGAGAAACTCAAATATTTTCAACTTATGAACGTATTACTTATGAAAATTTACGTAATCTTATTATTCAACGTTGTTCTATTCATTACGAATTTATTTTGAAGTCTGTTTATAATTGTAGATGTTTTTTAATAGATAGTGATGAAGCATGCAATTATATTTTTGAAATTAATTCTCAATCACGCTATGTAAATATTTTTGTTATTCAAATAGCCACAACTTTTGATAACAGAAGTAGTCCATATTTTGCGGGTGGTAGTTCTTCCCATCAAATTGTTCCATCTTTTCAACAAAATCAATCATCAGATGAATCCGACGATGATAATGATGATGAAGACGACGGAAATAGTGATGATTTAGTTAAAAATATGGAATATGACTTAGATGATAATATAGATAATGCTTCCACCCGTGAATTAGTTATCGATCAAGAATTTACTTCTTGTTCTGAATTTAGAAGTTTTATAAGTAATGTTGCAATTGAACATAATTTTAGTTGTTCAGCCAGTACTATGAACAATTCTCTTGGAATTATATATACTTGTGATCAACCGAACTGTAATTGGAGAGTATATGCCAGATCCATTGAAAATGGAAACATAGTAAAAATAAGTACATTAGAAAGTCGTCATTCCTGTTTTAGTGCGCTCACAATCGGACGTCATCGACTAGCTAGCGCTGCATGGATTAAGAGCAGGATAATTGATATAATTAGAGATAATCAATCGTATAGCGCATCACAGATAGTTAAAGATATATATAGAGAACATCGTGTCATATTACTTATTCCAAAGCATGGAGAGCCCGAGAGATGTCCTTAGCCGAAATAAATGGAAGTTATGTTGAGGCTTATGGTAGTCTTGAGGAACACGGATTTAGAATTATGGAGACAAATCCCGGTAGTAGATTTTTTCTAAAAACAGCAAAAAACAATAGCTTCCAAAGAGTATATAATTGTTTTAAGGCGTGCATTAACGATTGTTTAAGAGGTTGTTTACCGGTTATTAGTACTGATGCTACGTTTCTTTCATCTAAATATCAAGATATTTTATTTATTACTTGTGCACATGATCCACACTACCAGTTATATTCAATTGTATATGCTGTTGCTGAAGGTGAAAACAGTGATTCTTGGTCTTGGTTTTTAAATGCGGTAATAATTTCTTTTGAAAGTTCTTCTATTGAATGGAATAGTATTTCTTTTATTTCTGATAAGCAAAAAGGTTTAATAAATGCGATACGTGTTGTTTTTCCCGAATCACCCCATTTTTTTGTATTCAACATTTCAAACAAAATATGAAATAAGTTGCGAAAGATAAAACTTTTCAAAACTTATTAGACTCGCTTGCTAGATCGTACAATCCGACAGATACAGAACATTTATTTGATATAATTAAAGCCGAGAATATGACATTGTATGATTGGCTTATTGGTGTGAACGATGAAAATCGTCGTTTTGAACATTGGATTACAGTGTATGCTCCTTGTCCCAGATTAGATATTAACACTTCTAATCTCGCTGAATGTTTTAACAATTGGATTAAGAAGTTACGCGATAAACCAATAACGACACTTCTCGATGGTATTAGAGCCAAGATTATAACACTTCATGACAAGAATAGAAACGCTGCTGAAAATATAGAAACATCTTTTTGTTCGAGAATGTTGAAAACTATGGCTCATATTATCAAAGAGAGAAATCACTTAGATATATTAGCATTTGATGGTTATACATATGAAGTAATGGATCATGCAACAAGTAGAACATATGTTGTATGGTTAGACGATGGTTCTTGTACATGTGGTAGATGGTATCATACTTATATTCCATGTGTACATGTATGTTTTGTGTGTAGATATTGTAATTTTAATATTGAAATACTTTATCATTCACTATTTTCAACTGCGAACTTACGAAATGTATATGAAGCAAAAATAGAACCAATTCCAGCACCCTACCAGATTCAAGCACCATTGGTAAGAGGAGAAATTGGAGTACCAACGATACGACGCAAAGCCGACAGACCAAAGAAGAATTGCATAAAATCCCGGGAAGAATCGACACGAGAACTTCGTTGTAGCAACTGTGGCGCAATGGGACACAACCGAAGAAGATGTACCAGCCAGCCAAGAGAGTGATGCAAATAAAGTGATCTACTACTACTCAAAAGACAAGAGTTCAAGAGTTCATTTTACTATAACTTGTTTGCATACAAAAGTTCATTTTACCATAACTACTACTTAAAGACAGGATATTGTAATTTTAGTTCAACTTGTTTGCAATCTATCTAGATCTCCGAGTGATTCTACGATAAGCATGTCTTGCAACATTGCTTAGGCTTATACTCCTCCTTCTGCCTGTAGTATCTTCCCCTCCCCCCTCCCAAACCTAAAATAATGGGCCAAACAAAGAAAAAGAAGAAAAAGACAAGCAAAGCAAAAGGAAAAAAAGAAACAAAGGGAAAAAGAAAAAAACAAAAAATAACAAAGGGAAAAAGAAAAAACAAAAAATAAAAGAGTAAAGTGCATTTAAACCCTCACTAGAGTTGCCTCGTTCGCAAAATAAGACTCCTTAGACAAAAAATGCAGTTTGGCCCCCCTTAGTTCGCCGCGCGAGCGATTTACCCCCTACCGTCTATTTTGCCGTTAAATGGCTGTTAACTTTCAAAAAAAATTTAAAAAATACCTAAACTACCCCTCCCCTATTTTCCTACCAGTCCTACCCCCTCTCCACCGGCTAGCCCCATTCGCCGGCCGGCCTCCTCCCCCCGACCCCCCACCCTCCGCCAGCCCTTGCGACCCCCTCCTCCTCCCTCCGCCAGCCCCCCTCCCCACGACCCCCCTCCTTCCCCCGACCCCCCCCTCCTTCCTCCACCAGCCAGCCCCTCCGTCGGTCGGCCTCCTCCCCCCCTCCTCCCTCCGCCAGCCCTTCCGACCGCTTCTCCTCCTCCCTCCGCCAGCCCATCCGACCGCCCCTCCTCCTCCCTCCGCCAGCCCCCCCCCCGACCCCGACCCCCCTCCTCCCCCCGGACCCCCCTTCCTCCCCCCGATCCTCCCTCCGCCGGCGAGCCCCCCTCCTTCCTCCGCCGGCGAGCTCCCCTCCCCCACCCCTCCTCCCTCCGCCAGCGAGCGTCCGCCCCCACCACCGGAGAGAGGGGGGGAGTGAGGGAGGGGCAAAATCATCTTTTTAGACGATTTTTAACGGCGGGGGGGGGGGGGGGGGGTTTGATCATTTTTGTAAACATTTGGATTTTTCGAAAACATTGAGTCTTTAATTGCATTTTCGTAACATCTAAGAGGGGTTAGTTGCACTTTACCCAAAATAAAATTCGGTCCCACCCCCATAGCCGCCATCTTACTTGGAGTTTAGAGGGAAAAAAAACATGCCTCCAACTAAGTTGGCGGCACCGGGAAAGAAAAAAAAACAATGTCTCCAACTAAGTTGGCGGCACCAAAAAAAAAAGTCGTGAGCCTGGTGGCCCACTCCAATGGCCACTCCCCCCCCCCATCCCCCCCCCCCGTGTCGCCAACTTTAATGGAGTTGTATCCCGTTCTTTGGAAATACCTCCAAACTTCTTCCTCTGCATACAAATTTGTATAATTTCGTCCCTTTGGACGAAATTTTTTGTTTTCGGTATCATTCAAAGATCGATTCATCATGAGGCTGCTTTCCTTGACCTGTCATACCAACACGACCATTTCATCTGTCAAATCCTCCTGAAGCTGTCTGTGAGAAAGAAAAGACCAAGCCGTAAAATAGATTTTAAATAAATCTTATTATTACGATTATATAATTCGACTCCTGATAGATTTACAAATGGAGAAACAACTATAGAAGCAAATGGTTCAGTAAACCAATTCTCACTGTACACACTATTCATTGTGTCCGATTCTGAACTTATACATCAACCAGCTCCAACCCATCTATTAAGCGGGAAATAAATGATTCTGTTAAGGAATCACTAAGGGGGCGTTTGGTATGCGGAATACTATATAGCCGGGAATATAGAATTTCCGGGAATCAAATTCCAAGAATTAAATTTCCTGGAAAATTACATTCCCATGTTTGGTGACAATATAATATTCCCGGGAAAAAAATAAAAATAATAATAACGAAAAAAATGAACAATATAAAAAAACCGGTAAAAACGAAAAACTGGTAAAAACGAAAAATCGGTAAAAACGATGAAAAACGACAAAAAATCGGTTATAACGACAAAAATGACCAAAAAGCGACAAAACGTATAAACAACAAAATAACAAAAAAAGGGTAAAAACGACAAAATAACCAAAACGAAAAAAACGACATAAAATCGGTAAAAACGACAAAAAACAAAAATGCGGCAAAACGACAAAAAAACAAAAAATCGGTAAAAACGACAAAAATGACAAAAATCGGTTAAAAACGACAAAAATAACCAAAAACGAAAATAACCGATAAAAACGACAAAAAAGGACAAAAATCGGTTAAAACGACAAAAACTAACTAAAAAGCGACAAAACAACAAAAAATCGGTAAAACAACAAAACAAGCTACAAAAATGACAAAAAATCTGTAAAAATAACAAAAAAGCTACAAAAACAAAAAATCGTTTAAAATGACAAAATTGACAAAAAAAGACAAAAGGACAAAATTGGTTAAAAACGACAAAAAATATTAAAAAGTGAGAAAAAAGACAAAAATGGGTAAAAACAACAAAATTCGCTTAAAAGGACAAAAAGGTAAAAACGACAAAAATGACAAAAAAGCGATAAAAACGACAAAAAAAATCAAAAAGTGACAAAAATGGTTAAAAACGACAAAAATTGCTTAAAACGACAAAAAATTGGTAAAAAACGACAAAAGACAAAAAAAGCGATAAAACGACAAAATAATCAAAAAGTGACAAAAAGACAAAAAGGGTAAAACGCAAAAAATTGATTAAACGACATAATTTTGGTAAAAACGACAAAATGACAAAAAGCGATAAAAACGACAAAAAAAAGAAAAATGTTCAAACTAATCAAATTGATCAAAAAGGAAAAATTTAGACAATTTTTTTGTCCGGGAAAAAAAAATACCCACCTATTCTCAAGGGATAGAATTTCCATGTTTTGTTGGTAAACTATTTATCCGGATATTTTATAATTTCCGGAAATAAATTTTTTATAAGCCAACAAACGTGGTAGTAGATTCTCATCTTAAATTTTCTCGAAAATAAAAAATACCGTGTACCAAACGCCCCTAAGAGATCATGGTATAGCAAAATTTAGACATTGTTCTCAAGGCAGGTCTATCTGCAAAAAAAGGCCTTAGATTTTATACAAGGAGGTTCTCTATTTCTCACTGTTCCCTCTGCCAAGAACTTGGAACCAACTCATAGAGAGGGTTGACGACTGGTTGAAAGTTGGTCATAAAGGCTAGGTCTTTTGTGTTGACTTCTTCAAATTGAGTCAAGCTCCATAAGTGATAATATGATGATATATGAACCTGTCTGATCTGATATGGAAGAATAATGATGATAATAATCATTCAAAAGCACTAGCATACCTCTATTTTTCTTTGTGAGCTTGTGCTGACGCATCCAGTTTAACAGCTGTTGCTGAGTCGGATTATGGATGAGTGATAACTTCAGTTTCGGTCCGAGATCTATTGATTTATAACACAGTAATCACTCACTTTATACACAATATTAATTATCTTGGAGATATCTTTTGCCAAGGAAATAGCAACCGACCTTATGGCCTAGGGCCACTACAAAGTAGGAGATGGTCCAGCTCTATACAGACCCAATCCTCAACATCTCCACCAATTCGTTACTCCCACTGATACATTCTATCATCAATTTACAGTTTGGCTTTGTTGAATGACCCTTGGAAAATCTCCTCTATTTCACACTAGCGTTTTATCAACAGATAGAAAGTAACGACAACAAAAATTCACATTGTATTCCTACACCAAATTGCAAGTAACCAACAGAGATAGATCTAATATAGTAACAAAACTGCAAGAAATCTTCACCAAAATTCATCTCGAAAATCATTATAAATATAAAAAAAATTAAAATTACTTTCGTGGAAGGAACGCATATGGGTGGGTTCTCAGTGGGACCGTCGCCTCATCTACGACATAATCGTCCTCTTGCCGGCGGTACCGAGGGCAGAGAAGTGTGTGGAAATAGCCGCCAGATTGGGACATGGAGGAGTACAACGAGATAACCGGGTACCAGAACAGACACAACGGTGTCCGGAGCTAAAACCAATGGTTCTCGTCAATTTTGAGTGGAGAATTCGGGGAGGAAGAGGACTAGTGAATTTTTGTTAGGGTTTGGGAGATCAGATGAGAAAATCAGGGTTTCGGTTAGGTTTAGAGGATTTTTAGGATCTCGATCGGTCGTCATCGACGAGAAGATTGCGACTGCTCTTGGTCGAGGTGAAAGGAGGAGGGTGGCGATAAAGTGTGAGAGAAGAGGAGAGAATTAGTGGAGGAAGACGAGGAAAAGTTAAATAAGGGTTTGACGTGAAGGAAAAATTTGGGAAAGGAAAAGAGAGCGGGCAGAATCGCGGGCTTGGAATTTTTTTTAACACATTTTATAACATTTTGGAAATGAAGTGTTATAAAAGTATATATCATAATAACGTTTTATTTATCCAAAAACGTTATAATAAGCCTTATATACTTCCAGTCCGCCATATTTACACTCTTTTTTGAAACTTTCTAACACTTTACAATAAAACATTATAATACAATTTTAAAAGCATATATTAGGGTTTTCTTTGGCTACCATATATGGCAGATGCTGTCCAGTCAGTGCCACTGGGCTAACAGCTGGCCTGCCCCTGCTCATTTGAGTATGACGTGTGCCCACCCAGCTAACTGGATCTGCTGACTTTGTAATTCCCTGTTTTATATTTAAAAACTAATTAAAGATCCTATTTTTCTCCACATAAAATCCATAAATTTTTAAAACATTATAGAAAATATTTCTAGTGTTTAGAGCCTAAATAAAATGTTTGATCTCATAATACCTCATTATTACCCTACAGTAATTCCTAGAAGCATATATAAATATAAACATATAGATATAATTATCTAAAAAAATTCAAAATTTTCATAAATTTATAAATACAAAATAACATATTTGGGATATTCTGGGACCCTAGTGACCATATGTGACGTAATATTATGATACTTCACCTATAGGCTTAGTACGACTTCTTGTAATTCCAAAATCAATCCCTAATTAAAAATTTAAATCCTAGGAAAGGTGCTACAATCGGATATCTAACGCTGATATGGTTGGAGATATCGACACTAGCGATCAACATCGGGCTATATGATGATGTTAGCGGGTAGAGCGTATCGTGTTAATCGTGGTTACAGAAGTTATTTTCTTGTCTACAACAGAAGCATAGTACATTGCAACGACAAGGCTTGCATGAGTTTGTTGTGGATGAAAAAATTATTACAAGAGTTGGGCTACAACAAGCAATATGTTTGTTTTGTGATAGCCAGAGTACAATCCTCCTCGAAAGAACCCGACATTTCATATCGTTCAAACATATTGAGACTCGGTATACGAGATGCGCTTGAGAAGATGGGTGTAACACATGAGAAGGTTCACACAGAAGCCAATGGGGCAGAATCGATATATATGCTCAGGAAGGTTCTACCAAAGAAAAAGTTTGAGTATTGCAAGCTGATCGATCATCGGTTTACGAGCTCCTCAACCTAGTTAGAAAGAAAAGATTTGTTGGAGTGGGTGGGGTTCCCAACCTATGTGAAAAATACCCTGGAGTCGAATTGGGTATATATATATATATATATAATATATATATATATATATATATATATATAGCGGATCGGGAGCCCTGTTGCCCTCGACGTTGTATCAAGCGGGAGCGCGTGCAGGCCCCCCAATCCGAAAGTGCTGGGGTGCTTTGGCCGGGCTCCGTAGGCGGGTCTTTCGATATATATATATATATATATATATATATATATATATATATATATATATATATATATATATATATATATACATTAATGGTTTGAATTGAGTATTCTTACACATAATAGGAATATCTCAATGGTTAGATTAGTTGTAGGTTTGAAGCTATATAATTAGGTGTTTCTATCTCTAAATATATCTAAAAAATATTACAAAAGGAGGTCAGAGTGCTTTACACTATTGGAGAGAGAAGAAGGGATTGGCGGCTACATCGAAGAAGAGATCATTTCAGAAAATTCTTTCTCGTCATTTCGTTCTTCGTGTGCTTGTAGATCAATTTTCTTGTTTAAGGAGTTGTGGTGATCCATTTGGATCGGTGAGAAGCTTGTAAAAGTCGGTGTATTTCTTATCCAATCATGGAGGCATTCATATTGGACTCCAATCGTTCCGTGGCATTTCCTGCAAGGATTTTCCATGTCAATTTTTTGTGTGTCTGCGTTTGACTTTCTGTGTGATTCAACTTTGGTTTTGTTTGCTTTTATGTTATTCTTGAAACAGATCCTTTGATGGAAAATGGAAATTTCGAACTTTTATTTCCAGAGAGACGAAAATTTGTTCTCCTAAGAGAGAGATGAAAACTTGTTCTCCACTGAAGTTGATGCAACGAGATGAATGATTGCTCTCAACCGAGAGTTGTCACTCCCCGGTCCCTATATACGTAATCTTTCATGAATCTTGTACATGGTATCATGTATTTAGCATGTGCATGATTCTATTTAATACTTAATAAGGGTTGCATGTAGCCTCTAAGCATGTCATTAGTAGAATGGTTAGAGCATGTTTAGATATTAGGTTTCCTCAGCCAACCCAACCCCTATATATCTCTTCTCTTCCTCCTCTCTCTCCTCATTCACTCTTCCATTTTTTCCCTCAACCACCCACCCTTAGGCAAGTAAACTTGCTCAAAAGTGAGATTTGTGCATTTTTTATCCTTGATTTTTATCTTTGATATTATTTGTCTATATTGTTCTTCTCATCATCCTCTACAAGTTTAGTACTTGGTATTTCCGATTTTGAAGGATGGATTCTTATAGATCTAAGTTTATGTCATTTTCAGTTTTCCTTGGTTTTGATCTATTAAACTTGCTTGTTTTTAAATCTAGCTATTCCATGTGGTAGAGCATTTCTTTTTACCCAAATTTGACTTTTGAAAAGTTAGATTTCATATTGTTTTTGACCGAGTTGTGACAGTTTGAAGTTCATGGGTTCCATGGCCATCTTTCTCGAATTTTGGAGAAGATGTGCAGCCTGGCCGCATGAGCCCTGGCCTCATGACCCTCCGCCGTATGCAGCTTGCTGCATGACCCTTGGTCGCATGCACTTGGCTGCATGCGTCCTTATGTCTTGGTCCTCATTCTTGATTTGACTACCTATACGATGCTACGTAAACCTATGTGTGTACTAAGGTATATTCTATGTGAGCACTGAGGTGCTATCCTATGCTAAGTTCCTACGTGATATCTGCCAGTACACCCAGAGTCCAACATTTACA
>JANAVB010000992.1:20000-22001 GCA_029216955.1 Iris pallida | reverse complement strand
CTCGTTCGGACGGCATCGCATCCCTGCTGCGACGCAATTTTTTTTCGCCTCGCACGGGCAGTTTCCTGCCGCGCACCCGCGTCCCGTGGCCTCGCACGGGACCTTCGCACAAGGGTCCGTGGTGCAGCAGCGGGCCTTGCTGCACCGGGCGCGTCAACGATAGGGTCGTGGGGATTTCGTTCGCACAGCATCCCATTTTGCCCGCAAAGCCGCACCTACTCAAAATTTGTTGCGCCGCCCAAATTTCAGCTCAACTCGCTTCCCCCTATAATAGATTTGCAGTTTTATTGTTGGGCTGACTCCGGGGTACCAAAGTGCTTGAGGAGCTTGTCATTTTTGGGGAAAACGCGCCCAACCTCCCGCTCGGTCGGGGGGGTTCGAAACTGGCACGAGTTGCGGCAGATTCTGTCGCACGGGCTGAGAGCTGCGCGCCGCGCGCAGAAACAGCTGCAACGCCTCGCCTCGCGCTGGGACGCGAGCGAGGCGGGCGGCCCGTGCAGCCGTTCGATGCGCTGGTCGCCTCAGCGCGCCGCCGCGAGCCCGTGCTCGCCGATGCAGCCTGTCAGGCCCACGCCGTGGGCAGAAACTGCCGCGCGACAGAAAACGTCGCGAACCGTCGCGCACCCAAAGCCAGCAAGCGCCCGGTCGCTGGATCGCCGCGCGCGGGCAGCCGTTCGACGCGCCGTGCACCCCCCGCGCGCACGGGATTGTGGCGCGCGACGAACATCCCCCCCTTCACCACCTACTCCCCTATAATAGATTTGCAGTTTTATTGTGGGGATGACTCCGGGGGACCAAAGTGCTTGAGGAGCTTGTCATTTTTCGCGCGCAGCCGCAGGCCGCGCCCGTGCTCGCCGATGCAGCCTGTCAGGCCCACGCCGTGGGCAGGAATCCGCCGCGGGGCAAACGAAGTGCCGCGAGGCACACAAACCGCAGCATATGCGCACCCGGTCGATCCCGTGCAGCCGATAGGGCCTGTCAGGCCCACGCCGTGCACAGAAAATCTTCGTGCGCGCTGAAACTGCTGCAACGCATGCGTTTCTGTGTCCCGTGCGGCCGACAGGGCCTGTCAGGCCCACGCCGTGCACGGAAATTCTTCGCATGCGCAGAAACTGCTGCAACGCTTGCATTTCCGTCCCCCGTGCGGCTGATAGGCCATGTCAGGCCCACGCCGTGCACGGACACTGGTTGCGTGTGCAGTAACTGCTGCAACTTGAGGGTTCCTCGATCCCGTGCGGCCGACAGGGCCTGTCAGGCCCACGCCGTGCACAGAAATTAATCGTGCGCGCAGAAACTGCTGCAACGCTTCCATTCCTCTGTCCCGTGCGGCCGATAGGGGCTGTCAGGCCCACGCCGTGCACAGAAATTCTTCGTGTGCACAGAAACTGCAACAACGCTCGCATTCCTCAGTCCCGTGCGGCCGATAGGCCCCGTCAAGCCCACGCCGTGGGCAGAAATTGTCGCGCGACAGAAAACGCCGCGAATCGTCGCGCAAGCAAAATTCGCAAGCGCGCGCTCGCTAAATGGCCGCGAGCGTGGAGCCGTTCGACGCGCCGTGCCGCGCGCGCGCGACGAACATCCCCCCTTCACCACCTACTCCCCTATAATAGATTTGCAGTTTTATTGTGGGGATGATTCCGGGGGACCAAAGTGCTTGAGGAGCTTGTCATTTTTCGCGCGCAGCCGCAGGCCGCGCCCGTGCTCGCCGATGCAGCCTGTCAGGCCCACGCCGTGGGCAGGAATCTGCCGCGGGGCAAACGAAGTGCCGCGAGGCACACAAACCGCAGCATATGCGCACCCGGTCGATCCCGTGCGGCCGATAGGGCATGTCAGGCCCACGCCGTGCACAGAAAATCTTCGTGCGCGCAGAAACTGCTGCAACGCATGCGTTTCTGTGTCCCGTGCGGCCGATAGGGCCTGTCAAGCCCACGCCGTGCACAGGAATTGTTCGTGTGCGCAGAAACTGCTGCAACGCTTGCATTCCTCTGTCCCGTGCGGCCG
>JANAVB010000991.1:0-29606 GCA_029216955.1 Iris pallida | reverse complement strand
GTAAATGATGCTATTCAATATGCCCGTAAGTGTAAAGCTTGTCAAATCCATGCGATTTTATCCATCAACCTTCATTCTACACCCAATAGCAGCATCATGGCCCTTCGAAGCTTGGGGCATGGATATTATCGGCCCAATCAATCTGCCGTCATCAAAAGGTCATCGGTTTATTCTCGCAATAACTGATTATTTCTCTAAATGGGCTGAAGCTATTCCTTTATCTGAAATCAAAACTTCCAACATCGTCAACTTTATCAAGCATCATGTCATCTGCAGATTTGGTGTTCCCCGACGCATTATTCATGATAATGGACCACAGTTCGTCAGCCAGAAGTTTACTCGATTCTGTGACGATCATCGGATCAACAATTTGGCTTCTACCGCATATAATCCAGCAGCTAACGGATTAGCAGAAGCTTTCAACAAAACCATTATCAAACTCTTAAAGAAGTTTGTTTCTGCCAACAAACGTAATTGGAGTGAGAAACTCGGTGAATGTTTGTGGGCTTACCGCACTACAGTTCGTAATGCTACCAGATGTACACCTTTCTCTCTGGTGTATGGATGCGAAGCTGTTCTCCTATTAGAGATTCAAATTCCTTCTCTAAGGATAGCAATCGCTAATGAACTTACCACTGAGAATAATGATCGTCTTCGACTTCAGGAATTAGAAGCTCTAGATGAAAAGCGGTTATATGCTCAACAGAATATCGAATTCTATCAAGCTAGAATCTCAAGAGCTTTTAACAAGAAAGTCAGAGTTCGAGCATATCGAAAAGGGGAACTTGTTCTTGCAGTCAGACGTCCGATGACTATGACACATATGAGTAAAGGCAAGTTCGATGCAAAATGGGAAGGTCCATTCATTGTGAATAAAGTATTTTCTAATGGGGCATATCAGCTTACCACCATGGATGGTAAAGTTACCATGATGCCCATTAATGGCAAATTCTTGAAAAAATATTATGCGTAATATTTTTATCTGTCAAGATTATTCTCCTATTATTCTCCAGCTAAAAAATATATATATATATATAAAAATATAATATATATACCAAGGTCATTGTTCTCTACAGAAATTATTTCGATATCTTTAATCCCCAGTGGAAATAGATATTCTAATTTGTATCATTTTCTTAGTGAATTTGATATCTAGAAAATCACGTCCATATTACCTCTGAATTTTCTATCTCAGTATCATATTTTCTATTTTATGAAAATGATATCTAGTCTTTTGATTTCCGAGTCCAAAGATCATGGAAAATCGAGTTCAAAGATATTTTTATATCTGAATTCTATTTTTTCCAATCAGTATTAAACTAAAATTATCTTTAGTTTAATATCATCTGATAGAATTACAAAGTTCATTTGTATTTTCTATTCTATTGAAATATGTCATGTATTATTTACCTCTGAACATATTTTCTATAGATACATCATTATCAAAACAACAAAGTCAAAAATCAGATCAAAGTTCTCATTTTCTTCATTCAAGATCAAAGTGTTGATTACAAGTGAATGCCAAAAAACTGCAAAATATGAGAAGCTTGAAAAATTTATTGAGTAGTAGGAGTTATTAACTCCTGAATACGATCAAGTACAGTGTTCATCTTCTCCTCATGAGTTTTACGGACTCGTTCTGCTGCCTCAACTACGACTACTTGTTGATCAAAAATAACAATAGCATAATGGCGACGGTTAGCTTCTTCTATCTGCTCGGCCTGCATCTGTTCTCGCTCTTGTTGAAGAGTTTGATAGCGTGCAGCTTTGGTTGTACGAGCAGTGATAATCTCAGATTGCTCCTTTTCCATGGATGCAATACGCTCCTGAAGATGAGCCAATTCCTCTTTCAACTTCTGAAGTTCTTCAGCTTTAGATGTTTCATCTTTCTCCAGATGTTCTACTCTCTGACGAGTTGTTAATATTTCTTTATCCTTCTCTATTAACTTCTCAGATGAAGAAGCAAGAAATTCTTCTAAAGCAGCTTGCTGAGCTTGGGCTTCATGTTCCAACTGAGCTATCTCAGCCACAGTCAAAGATTTAATATCTTCCTTCTTGATCTCCCAGTATTTTCGGATAGTTGTCTCCAATTCATCTAGGAGATGTTCAAAGAAGATACATTGAGTCTCACAGCCAACATGTCGCAGTGCCAGAAGCGGGAAATTAATCACCGTTCGGAGTTCGGAGAAAGACATAGTTTCATCTTTCATGAATCGCCTGGAGAACGTATCCAGATATGAATAGATAATATCTGAATACATTGCCAGGGTCCTTGCCAATCCCGTTTCAAAACCGGGAGTTGCTGTCATTATTGAGGAAGAAGCCTGGAAGTTCTCTGTTCTGGGGATAGAAGTATGTGCTTTCGGAGAAGTCGATAGATACGAACTTCCTTCATCAACATCAGTCTGAACAGGCGGAGCATGAGTCGAGCTCATCGCTGCAGCAGTTCCTACTAGTCAAAGGAAAAATAATCAGCATATAAAGAAAAAGAAACAGTAAAAACAAAATTAAAACAAAACTCTACCTGGTTGAGGTTTATATTCTATGTGCTTGGGAAGTCTCGCATCTTCTCGCAGTCGGTCCATAACGGTGTCTGACACCTGCTTTATATGACTACTTCCAGCTTCAGAATTACTAGGTACTGGAGCATTGTCAGGAGATTGAACAGGTTCAGGATTAAGCTCTATTCTATTCCCTCTGATCTTGTCTTCATCGTAATGAGTGGAAATATCAGAGTGCCAATCCTCTTCCTCTTCAACTTCTTCTTCTTCCTCAAAATGTTCTTCTTCAGAACTCCTTTTGTCAGATTCATTTCTTTCTTCAGATTCTCCTTGATCCTCAGCTTCGTGATGAGTCTCTGATTCAGAATCTAAAATGTTTTCATCAACTCTTTGAGAGGGACGAATCTCAGGAACGACAGCAACAGTATTAGTAAGCTCAGGTTCTTGAGCTTCAATTTCCATAGACTCTGCATTGACTGCAGGAATGTCTAGAGGCTGAATTTCAACAATAGTTTCTTCTCCTATCACAGCTTGGGTAGATTCAATCTCTTTTGGAATACTAGTTTGAAGAACGATGTCTTTACAAACATTCTTCAGTAATTCATCAGCAGTTAATAGCTCAGACGTTTGCACATCTTCATCGCCTCTGGCCGAAGGAATGTTCTCTTCAACCTGAGTTTCTTCAACTGGATTATTTTTTTCTACAGGTTGAAAAGATAGAGCTTCTGGTTGTTCCCTGACTTCTGTCCTGGCTGCTGATTCTTCTTCCGAATCTTCAATTTGATCATCCAACGCCTGAATGACACCCTCTTTCCCATGCTCAAAGGGGATGTTAATATCCTCTATCCTTATCTCTGGAGTGATACCTAACCCAAGATCGAATGTGGGTTCTGCAGCTACTCCACTAGTCGTTGGAACAGTCGTTTCCTGAAATCGAGTTGATTCTACCTCAATTGGTTCAGCGGAAGTTACCGGAATATGAGCGTGATCAGATTCTGTTCTTTCAGTAGAAACTGCTTCTTCGATTTCTGGCAATATACCTCCGCTCATAGTGGTTTCTAGAAGTTCATTACCCTTCAATTTTTCGACAGTCCTCTTGACGAGTCTGACTCTCGATTTCCTTTTTATTAAAGGAGCATTATCTTCATCCGTTTCTTCATCTTTATCAGCAGCATCATCTTCATCAACTGGAAGACCACCTAGAGATGAAGTGGCAGTTATTGAAATCCCTTTCTTCTTAGAAGTCTGAGATTTAGTGCTCTTTTTAGAGACCGTCTCAGATTCATCACTCCGTTTTCTCTTGGAGATGGACACAAATATCGGAGGAAGAACTTCATCAGGAAATATTTGCTCTGTGGATACTTCATATAAAGGCTCGACCTCCGTAGTCTCATCCTCAGGGTCCAGGGTAAATTGTGAAGTGATAATTCTCTTCTTCGACCTCTTTGACGGAGCTGGGTCGTCCTCTGTAACGAAAGTCTTCAAATGGAAATTTGGCATAAAAGTGTTCGATGAAACATAAAAACGGGCATATGTGTAGAGCATTTTTGTTCCCGTCTTGGATAAAGGATTCGGCATAGAGAATTCAGCCTTTGTATCTCTAGCTGTGAAATATCTCCATGTCCGAGCACCATCGATAAGTCCTCCATGAGCAGAGAGGCAAGTAGTGGCATTCCCAACATGAAGTTGATCATATCCGAACTGTCGAGCAAATCGACTCGGCAAATATGGTTCTAAATACGTCATTTCCTTATGACGATATACCAAATGAGATGGTCGAATTCGTTGCAACCACTGAAAAGCTACATCACTTAGCCTGTGACCTTTCTCTCCATCTATCATATTCACAGGCATACTCTCATAACCTGGTGGCGGAGGAACACATTGAATTGACCAATGTGACGCTCGGTTCAAAATGTTTCTGCATTCTGGAAGTGTATGAACTTTCCAGAAAGTTTCTCCAGCATATTTCTCTAAAAAGAGACTGCTGCTCCCTCCCGCTCCCGGAGGTATCAAACCGTCATGATGAAGAAGAAGCCAACCATACAAATAAGTATATGGCATCTCTATTCTCGGGAAAGGATCGGTCATCTGCCTTTGATCAGACATCATGGTGGTTACAAAGTTTCGAAGACCTGCATTCAGCCTGCAAGTCATCGCTGATAACAAATCTATCTTGTAACCGTACATGAGGCGCACTGCTGCAAAAATGACGCCTCTACGTATCCTATCCAAAGAGCAAGAGCCAGGAACAATAAATCTTCTTAGCCAGAGGGAGAGGAATCCGGCTAAATGACCTTTCTTCGATAAAGTTTTTCCACTTTGTCTAACATATGACTTGAAAGTGGTTCCAGCTTTAAATTCATACCAATCTTCATTGATTGTAAAATCTTTACAATCATACTTCTCCAGCAGATTGGTAATCTCACTTTCATAAAGGGGTTTAAAGGAATTGATCTGATACTTCCTCTTTTCATTTATCTTCTTCTCGTCTTTGTCACGATTCATGAACAGATAAGACATCCACTTCTGGATATGGCAGCCGGCTTCATCCTTATTATTTTTATAATAAAGAGTACATGTGCCGAAATGGCACATCATTTCTTCGAATAGATACACCATTTCCGAGTTCTTCTGTGACAGAAAATTCAGCTCGTCTGTTGTAGGTACATATTCTTCATATGGTAATGTGCCTGTGGGTAGATGAGAGATGTATTCCATCTCGTGAAGAGCAAAACCCATCTTCCCTTTGGGAGTCATAAAGGTTCCTGTCCGGTGATTATATCTCTCAACCAAGGCCAGGAATAAAAATGGATTGGGTTTGAAGCCGTAAGAAGAATTGACGATTGCGTCATAAAGATTTATCTGCTTCAAATCATTCTCATATTTATCCAGAACCCAGCGGACTAGAGTCTTCCACCTTATGTTCTCCTGATTCATCAAGCCTATCATCCTCGGCGTTGAGTCAGTGGGATAAAATGCCTTATCATTCGCCATGAATTCATTTATGAAGATAGGTGTTCTAAATGGCATCAATAGAGACGAATCTTCTGGTGGCACACATCCCGGCTTTAAACACGAAATAAAGATACATGATTCTCTGGAGCACTATAAAATCCGTCTTTCTCATAGATAATTCGGCTCGCCTTCGCTTGTTGATTTTCTGTTAGATGCCATGACATTCTTCTCGGGTAACTAGCGTGCATGAATCGCATTATGGATAAACCCCTAGACACTTTCGGCCAGTACATGGCTTTCCTCGTATCACCTTCAAAATAGAAACAAACTTTCTTCCTGATTCCTTTGGGTTGTGATTTGTGTGCTATGGCATCCCCAAACAGAAAGGCCGGTTTCTTATGAAGTACCAAATCAAGACTCTGGAGTGGTTCACCATTTATCAGACAGAGCAGAGTTGTGTGGTCTTGATCCTTCAATAAAACCAATCTGGTTTCAGGAGTGTCAAATTGAGAAAACTTTACATGAGACAAGTCATGTTTGAATGAAAAGCTCATATATCCTTCATATTCAGCCTCTTCACTTCGGATGTCCACTACAGAAAAGAAAAGAAAAGATCAGAGATGTTTTGTCACGCAGACTTCAGAAAAATCTACGTCTATGAGCCTTATGCGTGCTTAGCAGTGTTCTAAGGAAATTTCATAATGTACGCATAAAACAGATAGATATGCTGCCAGAATTATGCAAAGATCAAATAATCACGCATGTGATTAATTCACGCAAAGTCTAGACAGATTAGAATGAAAGTCACGCATCATTGCCAGAATCATACTGAAGTGAAAATGACAAAAATACGCTGACAGATCAAGACTAATCTATCCAGAGGATGACTCTCAGAAGTCTGCGTGAATAATTCAACATCGATATCTCTGCCAACATATGAAAAATCACGTAGAGTCATGAGAGCCATGCTCATTTGCGTAAAACACAGAGCTTCGTAAACACGAAGATGTGAAGTATAGTCGACCCTAAAAAGGGGGTATACTTTATTAAATATCCTTTGCCCTAAGAAGGGGGGATATATTTCGAAAGTTCAGCATCATTTTTCTTAAAATCCTAAAGAGATTTCTACGTGGAGTTCATCTTCTTGAATTCATATCCCCCATCATCAGCACACTTATGTTGCATGGGAGGATGAATGGCTTCACGACAAGGAAGTCGATCGGAGGTGGCACGCAAGGACGTTGCAGGGGCCTTGCCCTTAGCATGAGCATCGATCTTGGGAGCCATGGCTAAGAAAGAAGAAGGAGAAGACGGGGAAGACTATGAAGAGTTATGTGGAGTTCTTTCTCTAAAAAGCGAGTAAAAGAAATAATGGTGGTGTATGGCCTTTTTATAGGCTCGCAAAGAAGTCCAAACGGCAAAATCCTTAATCATTTGCCTCGATATAGGGTTTTTCACGGGATTCTAAACCGCACAGAATCCCAACGGCCCAATCATTTCGGAAAAAATCTCTCTCTGTATCATTTGAGCGTGACTAAATTCATTTTTTTCGTCTCGATTTCAAAGTATTTCGAAACAATTTATCATTTTTTGAAAACTTTGAAAGGGGTTTTGTAGGCCTCAAAAATATAGTCACGCTGAGTTAATACAGCCTATCAGGAAAATGTCTAAAAGACACGCTGAGTTCTATTAAATCATTTCCTCAAAAGTACGCAAAGTTCAAAATAGTACTCAAAGACAGCTCACCATTTGTCAGATTGTAATTATGACTGACAGCACGACAGTCAATAAACGTCTCCTCGTATGCCACGTATGCACGAGATTCAAGAGATCTCAGCCGACTATTGCGTGATTTTTGAAATCTTCTTCAATAAGATTCGGTCTTCATCAAGTTGGCGTACCAAAAAAGGGCTTATCATCATTTAATGTGACTGACAAAGCAATCAATGTCAGAGATTTTGTGTCAGTCGATGTCACGCCCTAGAACCAGAATACTGGAGAGCGGGGGAATGACTCAGCCAGCTACGTATTACGGGTAGATGAATACCGTATAATACGATCAATGCTGTCAAAAAGACGAGGGGGTGCATACTACATGAAAGTCTCACTATGGTCACTTCACATCTATTGTCTCAATCATTCAAACAAGAAACAGAAATAGAGAACATGTAAGATAAAGCAGTAGGGCGTCCCAAACGCTCTGTCAAAATATTCTTGATATCTGGCTTTACAAAACATAGCCAGATTGATGTAGCAAAAGTATACACAATTGTTATCAGCTGCAGCCTGACTTTAATTACAATTTTGTAAAAAGTAAGTACAAGACAATCCGACTAACATGTCGGTGCCAAACGGCAAGGTATAAAGGTAAATAACAAAATGAGTGGTGAAGTAAGGAACCCACTCGAGTCCTCCTGCGATCATCCTTCTAGTGTTGACCATCTTGGAGGTAGAAGTAAGCTGGATCCTCGGGAACCGACTCTAAATCTGGCCATGCAAAACCAGCGAGGTTAGACCTCTAATAGCAAGTACCACAAGGAAGCACGACATGAGAACTAAAACCAGTAATGAGAAATATAATAATAGATCTCTGCTTTCCACTAGGATTCACATCACATCACGACACTTCGAACCAACCTCCCAACCAAACAAGGACAGAAGTTGGCCCGTCATGTCCTGACATTCTGATCATCCTAGTTAGGTAACAGAGTAGGTACAGTGCACAAACAAATCATCTTGAACGACCAATCAAATCCTACGGCTTGCTATTTTGAGTCCCAAGTTATCCTGGAATTTATGCAATAGGGATTCCTCAGTTCTTACTATGTGCGAGCAAGGCTAGTCTATCCAGTCAATCAATTGTGCCAATCATGAATTAGACGAGTCCCAGCGGGACGCCCGTCATCAATATACAATAATTAATATAATATAAGCAGATACCGCTTCATGCCCGTGTGGCAGGTTTGCAGTATCTGTGGAAACCAGCCGGCCTGTCGGGCACTTAATAGTCCCCAAGAGGGCTGCCATGTAAGAACTCGGGAATCCATTCTCTCCATGCAATCATTATTTTATTTAGCTTAATAGTCTCTACGTTGAGTGAAGTACCATGTCGTGGATCATGGTCATTCAGAATGAGTACTTTCGTACGGGGTACGATATGCACAACTCTACAATGATACCAGTGCGGTTAGGTTGCAGGTCTTACATAGCGTAATGCAACAATCAAATCTAACCACGGTAATCATGCCTTGACCATAAAGTACACATGCTT
Organism: Iris pallida; assembly: GCA_029216955.1. NCBI lineage: Eukaryota > Viridiplantae > Streptophyta > Magnoliopsida > Asparagales > Iridaceae > Iris > Iris pallida. The sequence goes on along the minus strand of JANAVB010000991.1, from coordinate 20,876 downwards.
CTTTTGTAAAAAAATAAATAAGTAAATAAATAAATAAATAGATTGAAGCCTGCATGTGTATGTATGTCAATATTCGAGATCAGCCAGTCGATTTCAATAGTTCATAACATGAACGTGTCTCATTCATTTAATTTAATAAGACGACTAGCCAGCCTCTTAGTTCCAACTAGGAACGCATGATCAATTTAGTCAAGATAACCATCATTATCAATGGTGACATGGCATGAAAGTCAACTAATATTCAGTGGGGTCGAGTCTACAACTCTCAGGGTTTAATTCCAGTCAATCGGGGTATCTATAACTCAATTCACGACACATGGTACATCCCACGTAATAATCTATATTTAACAGAAATATCAACATATCATGATTATATCAAGTTTTATGTCAAAAGGCGTAAGGATATAAAATGGACGTTAAATATCTAATAAAATATCAATATACAGGGCTATAGAAGATCCAGGGTAAGTAGGGTCAGCGTACGCTCAAGTCAGGCTACGCTCAAGTCTGCCTACGCTCAGGTCAGGCTACGCTCAAGTCTGCCTACGCTCAGGTCAAGCTAGCGTTCAAGTCAAAGAGGCAGCGTATGGGCTCCATACGACTCCTCACTATCCAAGCTAGCGTACGCAGGTCATACGCTTCCAAAAGGCAGCGTATGAACTCCATACGACTCCTTACTATCCACGTGAGCGTACGCAAGTCATACACTTCCAAAAGGCAGCGTATGAACTCCATACGACTCCTTACCATCCACGTGAGCGTACGCAAGTCATACGCTCCCAAAAGGCAGCGTATGAACTCCATACGACTCCTGACCATCCATGTGAGCGTATGCAAGTCATACGCTCCCAAAAGGCAGCGTATGAACTCCATACGACTCCTGACCATCCACGTGAGCGTATGCAAGTCATACGCTCCCAAAAGGCAGCGTATGAACTCCATACGACTCCTTACTATCCAAGTGAGCGTATACAAGTCATACGCTCCCAAAAGGCAGCGTATGCAAGACACACGCTACCTAAAAAGGCAGCGTATGAACTCCATACTGCACTGCGCTAAAGAGCGCGCACAGCTCAGTGACGCAAGCTAAAAAGCTAGCATACACTGCTCACTACCTTCTCCAAACAGCAAGAACTCCATGGTTGCACCCCAAAGTTTCAACAGTCCATAACTTGGTCAAAACAAGTCCAAATCCAACTTTCCAAAGGTCAAAATTGGGTAGAATAAACTTCTCTACAACATGGAACCATCAAAACTTAAAAACAAAGAAGTTTGATAGATCAAAACCACCAAACTCCGAAAATAACTCATTTCTAGATCTACAAAAATTAAGACTTCGAAATGAAAAATGCCAAGTTCTAAACTCTCTAAGGATCTCGCGAGGAAGATAAATGAACTACAAAAACATGGGTTCTCATGGGGAGCAAGTTGTACTTGCCTACAGTTTGGTAGGTGGAGAGAGTAATGAAGAGGAAGAAGAGGAGTAATGGTGAGAATGAGTAATAAGGAGAGAGAATGGAGAGGGTGGCTTTAAATATGGAAGGGGTGGTAGGTGGGAGCTAATGGGCCGGGTCCAATGGGTCGGGTTGTAGAGGATCCAACCAAAGCCAACCCGAACCCAAATAAGCAAGACTAAGGCAGGGAATAAAAGCAGGAAATAAAGTGCAGAAATAAAATTACAGAAAATAAATTAACATGAAAATTTAAAGAGCAGATTAATTGATTAACATAAAATTAAAGGAATTTAAATACAGGATAATGCATGATAAATATTAAATAAATACATGATAAATACTAAATAAATACACATGAGTTGTACATGTATAAAAATATGCATTCTGGGAACGGGAAGTGACATCTCTACCCTCCTTAGAAAAATTCCGTCCTCGGAATTTCAAATCCAAGCAGGATAGAAACATCGGGGCTAAACTAATCTATGTACAAGCAATTCAATCAAGCAATTATTTTACAATGTCCTTAACAAGTAACATATCTATACTTAACAATCTACAATATTAAGCAATTCTTCCCAAACGGTGATAAGCATGAGGAATCAAGACAATCAAGGTACACAGAAAAAGATATACCTTATGAGTCAAACAGGTGTGGATACCGTGATCGGATATCATCCTCACGTTCCCACGTTGACTCTCCCAAGGAGTGATGACCCTAAGCAACACGAACAAGACTAATTATTCGGTTCTTGAGTATCTCCTCTCTTCGGTCCAAAATGGACACATGCTGTTCCTCGTAAGACAGGTTGGTACCAACAACCAGCTCCGAATAATCGAGGACATGGCTTGGGTCCGATACATACCTACGTAATTGAGATACATGAAACACGTCATGCACCTCTCGTAACGAAGGTGGGAGGGACAAACGATAAGCAACATCGCCTACCCTATTAAGAATAACAAATGGGCCTACGTATCGTGGGCTCAACTTCCCGCGAACGCCAAATCTAATGACCCCACGGGTAGGTGAGATCCGCAAGAACATGTGGTCCCCAACAGAAAACTCTAGCAGCCTACGATGCTGGTCCACCCAATGACGATGTCGATCCTGCGCAACACGAAGTCGCTCTCTAATTCCCTTAATTACTTCAACCGTCTGGATAATCATTTCTAGGCCTAGCATCTTCCTTTCCCCGATATCATTCTATGCTAGTGGCGATCTACACTTCTTACCATATAGTGCTTCAAATGGTGCCATCTGGATACTGGCTTGATAACTGTTGTTGTATGAAAACTCAACTAAGTGCAGGTGGCTTTCCCAAGATCCTCCAAAATCTAGGGTGCAAGCTCGCAACATATCTTCTAAAGTCTGTATTGTCCTTTCTGATTGCCCGTCCGTCTGTGGATGGTAGGCCATGCTAAATCTCAACTTGGTACCCAGACTATGATGCAAGCTCCTCCAGAAATGTGATGTAAAGCGGGTATCTCGGTCTGACACAATACTGACAGGGACTCCATGCTGTCTGACTATCTGTTGCATATATAACTCTGCCAACTTTTCTGTAGATTGTCCTACTCTGAAAGGAAAAAAGTGTGCTACCTTTGTAAGCCGATCTACTATCACCCAAATAGCATCTTTACCACTTGGTGATCTCGATAAACCGGTCACAAAGTCCATTGTAACATGCTCCCATTTTCATTCCGGGATAGGAAGCGGTTGCAATAACCCAGCTGGCCTCTGCTGTTCTGTCTTTACCTGCTGACATATCAAGCAACGGGAAACAAACCTAGCTATCTCCCTCTTCATTCCGTTCCACCAGAAGTGCTGCTTGATATCTTGGTACATCTTGGTCCCTCCAGGATGTATAGAATACTGGGAACTGTGAGCTTCTGTCATAACTTCCTGTCTTATATCTCCACTAGGCACGCATAGACGAGATCCAAACCTAAGTGTACCATCTTCGTGAATTCTCATCTCCTTCCTGAGTCCTGACTCACATTCTTCCCTAAGCTTCTGAATCCTTGGGTCCTGTGCCTGAGCTGCCTTGATCCTGCCTACCAAGTCGGATTGAACTTGTAGACTCACCAGAACTCCTACATCATTAGGAAGTATAATTTTAATGCCCATCTCCTGAAGGTCATCTAAGATGTGCTTCTGCGTTGTCAACATAAATACGCTGCCTCTTCTGCTAAGAGCGTCTGCTACCACATTAGCCTTGCCTGGATGATACTGAAGCTCCACGTCATAATCCTTGATCAGCTCTAACCATCTTCTCTGCCTCATGTTCAGTTTCTTCTGGGTAAAGATGTACTTCAGACTTTTATGGTCTGTGTACATGTCCACTCGGTCACCATATAAATAATGTCTCCATAGCTTCAAAGCAAATACTACTGCCGCCAACTCCAAATCATGAGTTGGGTAATTCTTCTCGTGGTCTCGAAGCTGCCTAGATGCATATGCTATCACCTTTCCGTGCTGCATGAGGACACTCCAAGTCCTTTACCTGACGCATCACAATATACTGTAAAACCTCCGGGTCCAACTGGCAATGTAAGAATAGGTGCTGATATCAACTTCTGCTTCAAAGTCTCAAATAATGCCTGATATTTTGCCGACCAAACGAATGGTACATCCTTCCGGGTCAAGCGGGTCATGGGTGCTGAAAGCCTTGCAAAGTCTGACACAAACCTTCTGTAATATCCTGCTAATCCCAAGAAACTCCGTACATCTGCTACGGTCTTGGGTACTGGCCAACTTTCTACTGCTTCTACCTTCCTGGGATCTACTGCTACTCCAGCTCCTGATACAATATGACCCAAAAATGAAATGTGATCCGTCCAGAACTCATACTTGCTGAGCTTGGCATACAACTGGTTCTCTCTTAGAACCTGCAACACTTTTCTGAGGTGGTCTTCATGCTCCTCTTCACTAGCAGAGTATACAAGAATGTCGTCGAGAAATATCACGACAAACTGATCTAAGTACGGCATAAAGATACGGTTCATCAAATCTATGAATATAGCTGGAGCATTGGTCAAACCAAACAGCATTACTAAGAATTCATAATGTCCATACTTCGACCTGAATGCTGTCTTGGGAATGTCCTCCTTCCGAACCCTCACTTGATGGTACCCTGAACGAAGATCTATCTTGGAGAAAACTCTAGCCCTGCTCAACTGATCAAATAAGTCGTCGATCCTTGGTAGTGGGTACTTGTTCTTTACTGTTGCCGCGTTAAGCTTCCTGTAGTCGGTACACAATCTGGATGACCCATCCTTCTTCCCTACAAGTACCACTGGTGCTGCCCATGGTGATATGCTAGCTTGGATAAACTTTTTCTCCTTCAGTTTCTCTATGTGCTAATACACCTTGGCCTGCTCCAAATCTGCCATTCTGTAAACCCGATCTGATATTGGTTTAGTTCCAGGTGCCAATTCTATGCTGAACTCAATATCTCTAACCGGTGGTAGACCTGGAAGTTCTTCGGGAAATATGTCTAGAAATTCTTCAACTACCTTCGGAACCTGAACTTTTTCCATTGCCGTTATTACTCCCTGCTCTTGCTGAGTTGCCTCTGATCTGACTAAGGTAAATTTCTTCATGCCTGGAATATCAAAAGATACACTCCCACTATGACAATCTATTATCGCATGACTGTCTTTCAGCCAGTCCAGCCTAAGATAACGTTGAAATTTCCAACAGGAAATTCTATCAACTGGGCGGGTAAGGAATGCCCGCAAACTACAACACTACACGCTAGAATAACTCTACTAACTCCTACGAGCCCATTGCCAGTGAGTATACTCAACCTCCCTGGCAATGCCTCGAACTCCATTCCTAGCCGTGTCACAAATTGTGCAGATATAAATGAGTGTGATGCTTCCGAATCAAACAATGCTACTGCGGGATATGAGGCGACAAGAATGTTACCTGCCACGACATCTCTCGACGCTAATGCCTCTTCCAAGGACAGAGTGAATGCCTGCCCTCGACCTCCTTGCTGGTTCCCATGCTGTGGCCTAGCCTGGTGCTGCTGCTGGCCCCTGCCTTGATGATGCTGGGGTGGTCTATGCTGGTGTTGCTGCATCGGTGGTCCCTGATGCCAAAACATCTGAGCCTGTGGCATCAACGGACGCTGGGCCAACGGTCTTACTGCTACCGCTGGTCCTCGATACTGTCCTGCCCCTGGTGCTGGCAGAGCAGGAAACTGCTGCACTGGTCCTTCTGACCTCGAATTCATGGGACATGTGGTAACCCGATGATCTAGATTTCCACATATCAAACATAGTCCATTCAATGTCCGACACACGTCTCTAGTGTGCCCCATCTTTCCACAATAAGTACAGCCCGCTGGGGGTTGCTGGTTCTTCTTCTGTTGCTGCTGCCTGGGTGGTGGTGCTGGCCCTCGTATCGCCACATCGTGGATACGAATGCCAGTGGATGGTGCTGTTGTTCGGGGCGCTGCTCCCCCTCCTCCTTCAATCTGACTGTGGGATCTCTTCTGACCCCCAGTCCTCACCGCAAGCCTCTGAATGGTGATTTCATGCCTTTGAGTTGCCGTCAATACTTCATCAAAAGTTTGGTAGTTGTGCCCCTCTATCAATTACAAGAGCTCAAGATGAAACCCTTGCTGGAACCTCATCGCCCTCTGGCGCTCCGTTGCTACCATCTCTGGGGCAAACCTACTCAATCTGCAGAACTCCGCTGCGTAAGCATCTACCGTCTTGCCGGCCTGCTTGAGGTTGATAAACTTCTGTTGTAGCTCAAACTGTGCCACAACTCCATAGTACTTCGTCTTGAACCTTGCAGTAAAATCGTCCCAAGCCACAGGACGTCTGATGCCTACCTCCTCTGATTCCCACCAATCACGTGCGAGATCCTGAAGTAACAACTTTACCTGATCCACACGTTCTTCTGCCGGTACCTTAGCGGCTGTCAAAATAGCCTCAATATCCTTAAGCCATGCATCTGCTGAAATGGCATCCTCCGTTCCTTCAAAACGGCGGGGGTTGTACTTGCAAAACCGGGCTGACGCTCCTGAATCTGTCCTTGCCCCTCTTTCCAAAGCCGTCTGCAATCCTTAGTTGAGCAACACATTCTGCTCTTGCAACTGAGCATGCATGCGCTGCTGAGCTAACATCTGGTGTTGCTGAGTAGCCATCATCCCTCTCATGATCTCCAGAAGGGCTGGTGTGCCCAATTCCACATGGGTAGGTGGAACTGTTGGTGGTGGTGGAACATCTGGATACTGCGATCCAGCTGCTGCTTCCACTATCACTTCTTCTTGGGTAGCCTCATGAAGTGGTTCTGACCCTTGTTGCTGACCAACCTGGTCAGGTTGTCCATGCTGTCCTTGTTGTTGTTGCCCAATCCTGACAGATACGGACGAGGTGCCCCTAAGAAAAGGGACAAGAGAACAATCAAACGACCGGACAGGAAAGATCAATGAAGTCAAGGGATACTGGAATATCAAGCTAGAATTAAGAACAACGAATCATGAGATCAAGGGGGAACGTGTGTGATTGAGACATCCTATTAAACACCCCACAAGTCTGAAATCAGACCTGCATGGGCCACCACTAAAACCTTGTCACGCCCCAGAACCAGAATACTGGAGAGCGGGGGAATGACTCAGCCAGCTACGTATTACGGGTAGATGAATACCGTATAATACGATCAATGCTGTCTAAAAGACGAGGGGGTACATACTACATGAAAGTCTCACTATGGTTACTTCACATCTATTGTCTCAATCATTCAAACAAGAAACAGAAATAGAGAACATGTAAGATAAAGCAGTAGGGCGTCCCAAACGCTCTGTCAAAATGTTCTTGATATCTGGCTTTACAAAACATAGCCAGATTGATGTAGCAAAAGTATACACAATTGTTATCAGCTGCAGCCTGACTTTAGTTACAATTATGTAAAAAGTAAGTACAAGACAATCCGACTAACATGTCGGTGCCAAACGGCAAGGTATAAAGGTAAATAACAAAACGAGTGGTGAAGTAAGGAACCCACTCGAGTCCTCATACGATCATCCTTCTAGTGTTGACCATCTTGGAGGTAGAAGTAAGCTGGATCCTCGGGAACCGGCTCTAAATCTGGCCATGCAAAACCAGAGAGGTTAGACCTCTAATAGCAAGTACCACAAGGAAGCACGACATGAGAACTAAAACTAGTAATGAGAAATATAATAATAGATCTCTGCTTTCCACTAGGATTCACATAACATCACGACACTTCGAACCAACCTTCCAACCAAACAAGGACAGAAGTTGGCCCGTCATGTCCTGACATTCTGATCATCCTAGTTAGGTAACAGAGTAGGTACAGTGCACAAACAAATCATCTTGAACGGCCAATCAAATCCTATGGCTTGCTATTTTGAGTCCCAAGTTATCCTGGAATTTATGCAATAGGGATTCCCCAGTTCTTACTATGTGCGAGCAAGGCTAGTCTATCCAGTCAATCAATTGCGCCAATCATGAATTAGACGAGTCCCAGCGGGACGTCCGTCATCAATATACAATAATTAATATAATATAAGCAGATACCGCTTCATGCCCGTGTGGCAGGTTTGCAGTATCTGTGGGAACCAGCCGGCCTGTCGGGCACTTAATAGTCCCCAAGAGGGCTGCCATGTAAGAACTCGGGAATCCATTCTCTCCATGCAATCATTATTTTATTTAGCTTAATAGTCTCTACGTTGAGTGAAGTACCATGCCGTGGATCATGGTCATTCAGAATGAGTACTTTCGTACGGGGTACGATATGCACAACTCTACAATGATACCAGTGCGGTTAGGTTGCAGGTCTTACAAAGCGTAATGCAACAATCAAATCTAACCACGGTAATCATGCCTTGACCATAAAGTACACATGCTTCTTTTGTAAAAAATAAATAAGTAAATAAATAAATAAATAGATTGAAGCCTGCATGTGCATGTATGTCAATATTCGGGATCAGCCAGTCGATTTCAATAGTTCATAACATGAACGTGTCTCATTCATTTAATTTAATAAGACGACTAGCCAGCCTCTTAGTTCCAACTAGGAACACATGATCAATTTAGTCAAGATAACCATCATTATCAATGGTGACAAGGCATGAAAGTCAACTAATATTCAGTGGGGTCGAGTCTACAACTCTCAGGGTTTAATTCCAGTCAATCGGGGTATCTATAACTCAATTCACGACACATGGTACATCCCACGTAACAATCTATATTTAACAGAAATATCAACATATCATGATTATATCAAGTTTTATGTCAAAAGGCGTAAGGATATAAAATGGAAGTTAAATATCTAATAAAATATCAATATACAGGGCTATAGAAGATCCAGGGTAAGTAGGGTCAGCGTACGCTCAAGTCAGGCTACGCTCAAGTCTGCCTACGCTCAGGTCAGGCTACGCTCAAGTCTGCCTACGCTCAGGTCAAGCTAGCGTTCAAGTCAAAGAGGCAGCGTATGGGCTCCATACGACTCCTCACTATCTAAGCTAGCGTACGCAGGTCATACGCTTCCAAAAGGCAGCGTATGAACTCCATACGACTCCTTACTATCCACGTGAGCGTACGCAAGTCATACGCTTCCAAAAGGCAGCGTATGAACTCCATATGACTCCTTACCATCCACGTGAGCGTACGCAAGTCATACGCTCCCAAAAGGCAGCGTATGAACTCCATACGACTTCTGACCATCCACGTGAGCGTATACAAGTCATACGCTCCCAAAAGGCAGCGTATGAACTCCATACGACTCCTGACCATCCACGTGAGCGTATGCAAGTCATACGCTCCCAAAAGGCAGCGTATGAACTCCATACGACTCCTTACTATCCAAGTGAGCGTATGCAAGTCATACGCTCCCAAAAGGCAGCGTATGAACTCCATACGACTCCTTACTATCCAAGTGAGCGTATGCAAGTCATACGCTCCCAAAAGGCAGCGTATGCAAGACACACGCTACCTAAAAAGGCAGCGTATGAACTCCATACTGTGCTGCGCTAAAGAGCGCGCACAGCTCAGTGACGCAAGCTAAAAAGCTAGCATACACTGCTCACTGTCTTCTCCAAACAGCAAAAACTCCATGGTTGCACCCTAAAGTTTCAAAAGTCCATAACTTGGTCAAAACAAGTCCAAATCCAACTTTCCAAAGGTCAAAATTGGGTAGAATAAACTTCTCTACAACATGGAACCATCAAAACTTGAAAACAAAGAAGTTTGATAGATCAAAACCACCAAACTCCGAAAATAACTCATTTCTAGATCTACAAAAATTAAGACTTCGAAATAAAAAATGCCAAGTTCTAAACTCTCTTAGGATCTCGCGAGGAAGATAAATGAACTACAAAAACATGGGTTCTCATGGGGAGCAAGTTGTACTTGCCAACAGTTTGGTAGGTGGAGAGAGTAATGAAGAGAAAGAAGAGGAGTAATGGTAAGAATGAGTAATGAGGAGAGAGAATAGAGAGGGTGGCTTTAAATATGGAAGGGGTGGTAGGTGGGAGCTAATGGGCCGGGTCCAATGGGTCAGGTTGTAGGGGATCCAACCAAAGCCAACCCGAACCCAAATAAGCAAGACTAAGGCAGGGAATAAAAGCAGGAAATAAAGTGCAGAAATAAAATTGTAGAAAATAAATTAACATGAAAATTTAAAGAGTAGATTAATTGATTAACATAAAATTAAAGGAATTTAAATACAGGATAATACATGATAAATATTAAATAAATACATGATAAATATTAAATAAATACACATGAGTTGTACATGTATAAAAATACGCATTCTGGGAACGGGAAGTGACAGTCGAGGCACGTCGAATCAAGACAGCTGGCCTTCTGACTCAAGTCTGCATACATTTTGAACTTCAGTGTTCCTGCCTCAAGTTTACGTGTATTCTGAGCCCTCTGCCTCAAGTTTGCGTGTATTCTGAGCCCTCTGCCTTAAGTCTGCGTATATTTTGAGCCTAAGTATTTCTGCTGTAAGTCAGCGTGGATTTTTCATCTCAACAGGGATTTCATCCTCAACCAGTTAACGGATTATCATCTCAAATTATCAAATTGGAGTATGTGGCAGACATGCCACGGATCTCTCGTATGCGTGCCCCAGTAACTTGCACACGACTCATGCATGATTGCCATGTGTCCAACAGTTATGGGCCACGTCCAGTAACTGCTCATCAACCTTGCGTACGATTGAGTCCTGCGTGATTATCAACTATGCATAGGTTATGAAGACAGTTATCTTTTTAGTTATTTTTTTTACTCTATAAATAGAGTTCTTTTCTCATTCATTGTACATATATACAGAATATCTAAATTGCTGTCGAATTTTTGAGAGCTTTTCTTCTTCGCATCGTCCAAGGGATAAAGCGATCGTCTTCTAGATCGGATTCCTACAGTTGTATTTTCCCAGAATCAAAATAAATAAAGTGAATTTATTTATGAAAAACAAGGCGTTCTGTCCTACCTACTACGGTGCTACATTAGATGAGTGCCTGGACTTGGACCAGCAGCAGGATCCACTAGCAGTAGATGACACTCCCTTATATTAGGATTGTCTTTACTTTACTTGGATTACTGTATATAGATTCTGAGATTTGGGTCATGTATTTATTTATAGACACTTAGAAGTCTGGATTGTATCTCTGTGGTTTATTCTGTTCTGGATATTATCTATCATTTTATCTATCTTCATCATGTTCTACCTTAGTTGTGATTGAGATATATTTCTGTTATGTCACCCCCATTCGGGGAGTATAACTGTTATTACCTTCAACTGTTAGATGTTGTGACCTAGGACAACATTCTACCGCCGACACTGCGGCATAGGCTGGACGTACCCACGTCTTGTGCCCTTACTCTAGGGTGCGGGTCGTGACATATTTTTAGTGGTGGCCCATGCAGGTCTAGGTTGGAAATGTAGTGGTATTCGAACTAGAATATCGCTGCAGCCTGCAGTAGGAATTAGTATATTTTTGAAGGTACTCAATCACACTAGGAAAATTCCGTATCAGATTCTGTATATCTATTTTGCTGCTTATTGTCTTCCTTAGAAATTTAAACTGTCCTCCTTTGATTATTCGACTCATTCTTAGTAATTGTTTCTTGTTTAATCTGTGTCTCCAGGATGGTTGAGACGCGATCGCATCGCCCTGGACTGGGAGACGCTGGAGAGGGGTCTAGCACCTCTCGACCTCAGCAGCAGCCAGCTCCCGGTGCCACAGGGCCAGTGCAGCCCTCAGGAGTCGGTGTTTCTGCAGCTTTTGGAGGAGCACCTCCACCAGTCAGGAGGCCGAGCGTTGTGATTCCTGAGATCCTTCCACCGCAGCAGCCTCCGCCTGCGGGGATGGTAGATGTTGCACATCTCTTCTCCTTCGTGGAGAGGATTCTTGAGTTCCACCAGCAGCAGCAGTGAGGCAGATTGCAGATTTCCGTCAGGGGATCGATGAGGCACACCAGCTGGTTCGTACTACAGTCGAGATGATTACTGCTCAGGGGACCCAGCAGCAGCCCCGTCGGAGAGAGAAGAACATTCAGGACTTCCAGAAGATGCACCTTCGGGAGTTCTTCGGCACAGAGGGCATCCACTATGCCGACGACTGGATAAAGCATATCGAGGAGATCTTTCGACTGGCGGAGATACCAGATCGACTCCAGATTGAGGCGGCGGGCAGTCAGATGCAGGACTTAGCCCGTGCGTGGTATCAGACAGATCCCAGGGTGGGAGTTGAGGGCCAAACTTGGACCCAGTTTAAGGAGCTGTTTAAGGAGCAGTTCTTTCCTGATGTGGCCTTGGGAGGTATCGAGGCACAGTTCGAGGGTCTGGTTCAAGGGAACGAAACGGTAGCTGAGTATGCTGCGGAGTTTTATAGACTGGCCCGTTTCATAGATGACTTGACAGAGAAGACGAAGGCGAAGAAGTTTCGCTGAGGTCTGATTAGAGAGGTTCGGTCGCTGACAAAGAGCGACCAGAATGCTACTTTTGCTGAGATATTTTCTGGGGCTATGGCGGCGGAAGACGACCTAGGGCTGAAGCAGAAGAGGGGTCGCGACTTCCAGGGTGGCAGTTGTCACGACCCGTACCCGATTTTCGGGCGCGAGCTCGTGAGCAAGCCAGCTACATATCGAGCGGACTCCAGCCCGACTCGAGTACGTATAAGCTGTCAAGGTCATGGGTATCATGTCTAATCTAAACTATATCCCAATCCATATGAATTATATAAACAAGAATGAACAAGTATGGGTCATAGTCTGCAGTCCATTAGCATATTGTTCGATTAGACTCCAAGAATAATATGAGTCTATAAATAAGCAGAGTATATCATGGTACTGAATATAAAGCATGAAAGGATAATAAAGAAATATCACAACCAAATACCTGTATCATGCATCGCAATCCTGTACCATCCCGCTCTGCTAACTAACTCCATACAATCGCTAAACCTGAAGAGATCATCAGGTCCTCAGAGGACTAGCAAGATACATAAAACATGCCACTATGACAGTAAATAATATGCATAAAGGGAATAACAGAAATATGACACTCTACTTCTAAACAAATATATGATAACGTAACATCAAGGACAATGTTCAACACTTGGGCTAATAGACAGAGTACTATGACAATCGTAGCTCATCCGAAACTAACGACCAACAGAATAATCATAATTGCATCTCCTCCGAGAATAACGACCAACAGAATATCACAACCGTAGCACGAAACTAACGGCCAACAGAATAATCAATACAACCGAAGCTCATCTGAACTACCGGCCAACAGAAACTATCATATAGCCCGCATGCCTAGTAACTGTCCTCTATGTCACAAGGAACTATACAAGTGTCTAGTCAAGTCGAATCAAGTCAAGTGCAACTAACAGGTCAAGACATATCAAGTGAATGTGACTCGCGACAAGGCAACACTATCAGGACCTATACATGAATTAGAGTGATATACAGAAGGAAAGAAATAACGTATGTGCACATAAAGTGAGAAAAATAGTAATGGCACGAATAAGAGAAGCAAGAACCAAATATGACAGAAAAGAAACAACAATATAGAAAATACATAAAATACTGTATAGTGGGCAAGGTATACTTGCCTGGTGGCAGCGCGAAGAACCAATAAGATACCGTCAACTGGTACGCCATAAAGTCAAAATCCACAATTGTCTCCGAAAGCTAAAACGGATATTGCCAACATTCTCTGAATAGTCAAATTAGCTAGGATTGCCTGTCCTTAAGTCCAATTCTGGACACAGGGGTAAAACGGTAATTTCAGGCAAAAACGGTGTCCGCCGTTGGACCCGCTTTGCACCGAAAAGCGTGCCAGAGTCAATGGTCTCTAAAGTCGTCAAATTATATGTCTACGGATTCAGTTTTCTGATATGAACCTAACCGTATGTCCAAAGTTGGATTTCGACGGGCCGTGCACAAAATCACCCGTTGAGTCGGACCGGGAGGCCCGCGATACGGCAATTTTATCAACTGTCTCAGAATCGGACCAAACTTGGCATAGAGGACCAGAAAAATGATACGGTCCTGCTGGCACAAGTTTTGTCTCGATCTGACGAGCGTGCACAAAGTAATTGGAGAATTTATAAAGTGCACGATAAGGTAAATTTTGACGGATACGCATCAAATTCGTCGCGCACACGCGACCAATTTGAATTCCGCCATAGCCCACACGACCACGAAGCCGTTACGCAGCTTTCGATGCTTATGGTGCGCGACCACGTCGCCCAGATTGGCGGGACGCACGTCGTGTGGAGCATTTTCAATATTTTCGAAAATAGTTTTTAATGATAAAATATTGATTTTGAAATCTGTTTTCTTCGCGTACACTTCATGAAAATTAAATCTACAAAATAGGTTAGGAAGCCCTACATGTTGTCTAAAAAGTTGTTCAACTAGATTTTCTAGTATGGTACTTGATCGATCGGGATCGACCTCCGAACAGGGGCTCTTGGACTGTTCTAGTATTCTATTTTGGGCAGAGTTTTCCGAGTTTTTGTGATCCGATTTCTTAGCCATTAGATGAACTAACATTAATCCTAATTGGGAGGAAATAAAGTCGGTTATATTGTCAACGTAACTGCGAAGACAATACGTAAAACGGTGCGACGAGGCGACGGGAAACTTTACGCGAAGTGGGGCTCTGGGACTGCTGTCGTCCGCTGTTACGCGCATGGCGCGCGAGCGTGTTGCCTTCGACGACTCCGTCGCCGGCCGGAGTCGCCGGCCGACGGCCCCCCACGATGGGCTGGCGCGTGCGCGGGTGGTGCGCCGCCGTCTTCCAGGTCGGGGATCGATGAAGGTGGTTGGGCTTAGGGTTTATGAGTTTTCTTCGCTCTCGATATTCATATATATATGTTCGGCTGTGGGGTTTATTTACGTTCGGCTGTGGGGTTTTTTGACGTTCGGCTGTGGAGTTTTTATGGGTCGGCCTGGCCTGGGCTCGGCTGAGCGGGCCTGGGGTTGGCCCAAAGGCTGGGCTGCCTATTCTTTTTTTTTTTTTAATTATCTTACTATACATATATATATATATATATATATAAATACTTATGTACAAATATGCATATATATATATATATATATATATATATATATATATATATATATATATATATATATATATATATATATATATATATATATATATATATATATATATATACACACACATTTACGTATATATATTTATCCATACATACACATCTATATATATATATATATATATATAAAATATATATATATATATATATATATATATATATATATATATATATATATATATATATATATATATATATATATAAAATATATATATATATATATATATATATATATATATATATATATATATACTTATATACATATTCACATATACAATATCTATGTAAAAATATATATACACTCATATATAATATCTATATAATATATATTTATATATAAATACACGTATACAATATTTTTACATACATACACTTATATAATATAAATATATATATGTACAAATTCACACATTTAATATTATAAATATATGCCTTCGTCAAAAAAATAAATAATAATAACTAATAATTGTAAGTCATTTATATATTTAATTACCACAATAATAAAAATAAAATAATAATCTTAATAACGCTGAAATTAAACCAATAATATATATATTGATGAACTCATCAAATACGCCATTTATCTGGCCCCAAAAATTAGTACAATTATTCTAAAGCAATATTTAATAAACTATTAAATGTTTAGAAAATATCTGTCAAGTCCTAAAATAAGAAATATTTGTACACACAAATAAAATGTCTACATGGCCGACTTTGGTCCTTCTACTTGTCCTCAAGGGCTTGGGTTTGGTTCGGGTCCAGTTTGGACTACTTTGGTACAATCGGGTTTCCTAAAACTCAATAATTTAATAAATAAATAAATGAATCTTTGGTAATTGTTAAGTCACAACTTGGCCTGGTTTTTCTAGTTAGGATACATTGATGGACAGGTCTTCCCCTACCATGACTAAACACTAGTCAAAGCACGTTACTGCGCTATCCGTGCCATGATTCCTAGTCGTCTTGCACTCCAAATTTAATCATGATTAAAAATCATCTGCCGTAATAATTAACTAAATAATTAATTAAAGAAATCTAAAAAATTACCATTTAAAATAAATAAATCAAAATAATATTTCAAAAAAAAATTTCGGGAAGGGAGGCTACAGCAGTAGCAGTCAGGGGCAGGCCAAGAGGCCTCACTTCCAACAGCACTTTCAGCAGCACTTTCAGCAGCAGAGGCCAGTTTAGCAGTATCTGCAGCAGCACCATCATCAGGGCCATACACCTTTTCAGCAGGTGCAGCACCAGTAGCAGAGAGGGCAGCAGGCACCCAGGCAGCAGGCTATTAGTTGTACTTTCTGCAAGAAGCCTGGGCATAAGTAGGAGGAGTGCAGGAAGAGACTTGGAAGATGCTTGATGTGTGGTTCAGCGGACCATCAGATGCGGGACTGTCCAGTTGCGTCGATGCGTCCGATACCAGGAGGAGCTGGGGCAGCCAAGGCTCCAGCAGACCAGCAGAGGGGACCAGCCCTGCAGACCCAGCAGCAGAGGTTCCAGCAGCACCAGCAGCAGGCACGAGGTGGACAGCAGGAGCGAGCTTTCGCCATGGCGACTGAGGATGCCGAGGCCGTCGGAGAGCTGATAGCAGTTTCGGTTCTCCTCGACTCCCTTTCAGCATTTGCACTCTTTGATTCCGGGGCTTCCCACAGCTTTGTGTCAGTATCGTGTGCTATTAGACACAGTTTGGTTTCTGAACCATTGCCTAGGACCTGCAAGATCACGACCGGGGATGGGGTCATCCTCGTGAGTGATGTTTGCAGAGGGCGGAGCATCATATTGGGAGGCCGAGAGTTGGGAGTGAGTCTACTCGTCATGCCACTACCGAACTACGATATTATATTAGGTATGGACTGGCTGAGTAGACACCACGTCCGCATTGATTGCCGAGGGGGTAGAGTTTTGTTTGGGGCGCCAGGAGAGCCAGAGTTTGAGTACACCCGGCGGCAGGCAGAGCAGGACGGCAGAGTCTTCTGTGGAGCTTCAGTTGAGGAGCAGGTGGCTCCGCATCCCTTGATCGCAGAGTTTATGGATGTATTCCCAAAGGAGTTGCCAAGGCTTCCACCGGACAGAGATGTAGAGTTCTCGATAGACTTGGTTCCCGGCGCGAAACCGATATCTCAGCATGTCTATCGAGTAAACAACAGCGAATTGGTGGAGCTGAAGAAGCAGGTGGATGAGCTGCAGGACAAGGGCTTCATCCGATCTAGTTCTTCACCTTGGGGTGCACCGTTACTTTTCGTACCCAAGAAGGATGGGTCGGTACGGATGTGTATCGACTACAGGGCACTTAACAACCTGACGATTAAGAACAGATATCCACTGCCGCGGATCGATGATCTCTTTGATCAGTTGAGCGAAGCTCGGGTGTTCTCCAAGATTGATTTGAGGTCAGGTTATCACCAGGTGAAGGTGAAGAGGGAGGATATTCCCAAGACCACTTTCAGGACGCAATATGGGCAGTTTGAGTTTTTGGTTATGCCGTTTGGGCTAACCAATGCACCAGCAGTGTTTACGAACCTTATGAACAAGGTATTCCACCAGTACTTGGACAAGTTCGTAGTGGTATTCATTGATGATATCCTGGTGTATTCCAAGACAGAGGAGGAGCACGAGGAGCACTTGAGAGTGGTACTAGAGACACTCAGGAGGGAGAGACTGTACGGTAAGCTCTCGAAGTGCGAGTTCTTCCTAGACATGGTTGACTTCTTGGGTCATATGGTGATTGGAGATGGTATCTCAGTGGACCCGAAGAAGATCATAGCAGTCGAGGCCTGGGCAGCGCCGACTTCAGTGGCAGAGATCAGGAGTTTTCTGGGAATGACAGGATATTATAGGAGATTTGTGCAGAATTTCTCCCGGGTTGCAGAGCCGTTGATTCGGTTGACCCGGAAGGATGCTGAGTATGTTTGGTCAGAGGAGTGTCAGGCAGCTTTTGATGAGTTGAAGAAGCGGCTTACGACAGCTCCGATTCTGACATTGTCTTCAGGATTGGGTGGATTCACTATTTATAGTGATGCTTCAGGAAAGGGGCTGGGTTGTGTCTTGCAGCAGCATGGGAAGGTGATTGTCTATGCTTCCAGGCAATTACGTCCCCATGAGAAGAACTACCCTACCCATGACCTGGAGCTGGCAGCGGTGATTTTTGCTTTGAAGTTGTGGAAGCACTATCTGTATAGCGAGAGGGTGGAGATTTTCACAGATCACAAGAGCTTGAAGTATGTGTTTACACAGAAAGAGCTCAACATGTGGCCGCACAGATGGCTAGAGTTGATGAAGGACTTTGACATCTCACTTCAGTATCACCCAGGGAAGGCCAACGTGGTTGCCGATGCCTTGAGTAGGTATCCGACAGCCATGTGTTTGACCATGGATCGACACTTGCTTGCAGACTTAGAGAGTCTTGGGATTGAGGTGATCGTGCCCGGAGTGCAGATGCAGTTATGGGGCCTACAGATACAGTCGGACTTGATAGACAGGATCAAGACGACACAGTTCGAGGATATGGCTCTTTGGTGTATCCGAGAGCAGATCAGTGCAGGATTGGAGGATGGTGAGTTTTCACTTACAGAGGATGGTGTCCTGAGGCACGGTTCCAGGTTATGTGTACCTAGCGAGGAGCTCAGAGAGCAGATCATGCAGGAGGCTCACAGATCGCAGTACTCTATACATCCGGGTGCCAACAAGATGTACAGAAATCTGCGAGAGCATGTCTGGTGGTATGGGATGAAGCGGGAGGTGTCCCACTTCGTAGCTAGATGCTTGATCTGTCAGCAGGTCAAGGCAGAGAGGCAGAGGTCCGGAGGATTATTGCAGCCGTTGCCTATTCCAGAGTGGGAGTGGAAATATATCACCATGGATTTTGTATCTGGGTTGCCGCATACACCAGGAGGGAAAGACGCGATTTGGGTCATCGTTGACAGGTTGACCAAATCGGCTCACTTCTTGCCATTCAAGGTGGGTACGTCTACAGAGAGGCTTGCGGAGTTGTATATGAGGCAGATAGTCAGGATTCACGGAGTTCCCGTCAGCATTGTCTCAGATCGGGATAGTCGCTTTACTTCCCATTTCTGGAGGAGTCTGCAGACTAGTTTGGGCACTCAGCTCAAGTTTAGTACTGCATACCACCCCCAGACGGACGGACAGTCAGAGAGGACTATTCAGACCCTTGAGGACATGCTGCGGACGTGCGTCCTGGATTTTGGAGGTTCCTGGGAGGATCATCTACATTTGGTGGAGTTTGCTTATAACAACAGTTATCAGGCCAGCATTGAGATGTCACCGTTTGAGGCTCTGTACGGACGTAGGTGTCGTACACCCTTATCTTGGGATGATGTTGGAGAGCGAGCTTTACTGGGACCAGAGATGGTTGTTGACGCAGCCGAGAAGGTGAAGCTCATCAGGGACAGACTTCACGTGGCGCAGGACAGACATCGGCACTGGACCGATAGCCACCGGAGGTCGTTGGAGTTTGAGGTACAGTTTTAGAGATAGGATTAGAAGTAGGTTGTATTTTTGTTTTGTTTGATTGATCGTGTTTTATTTTTAGTAACTTGAGACCTTGCTTGTGATTAGGTTGGAGACATGGTTTTTCTGCGGATATCTCCGACTCGTGATACGATACATTTTGGTGGAGGTGGAAAGCTTAGCCCGCGCTTCATCGGACCTTTCGTTATCAGCGGAAGAGTCGGTGACGTGGCATACAGGCTAGACTTGCCACCTGTACTAGTGGAAGTTCACAACGTATTCTACGTATCACAGTTGAGACGGTACGTGGCTGACCCTAGCCATGTGCTCGATCATTCGGAGATTGAGGTTGGACCTACTCTTAGTTATCCATAGCAGCCTGTAGAGATTCTGGATCGCCGGGAGAAGGTACTAAGGAACCAGGTGATACCTTTGGTACGCGTTGCATGGAGGCATCATTCTCCAGGAGAGTCTACCTGGGAGCGGGAGGATGAGATGCGCGAGCGGTACCCCTATCTTTTTGGACCTTGAGGTATACTTTCTATCCTTCTCAGCAGTTAGTTTCGTCCTTAATTTCGAGGACAAAATTATTTTAAGGAGGGTAGATTTGTCACTACCACTTTTCTAGCTTGAGGGTATTTTGGTCATTTTTAAAATTTTGGAATTAAATTGGAATTATTATGTATTATTTAGATTTATTAGAATTAATGTGATTTTTAGTGATTTTTAGTATAATTGATTTTGGTGCTATAGTTGACTTTGACTAGTGTTGACTAGGAGACTAACCTAGAGACTAACCTAGGTCATGACTACTTGGTTAGGTTAAGTAACCTAGCTTGACCTAAGTTAGTGATGATTAATCATTAGAGCTTATTTGGAGAGATTAGGAATTGATTAGGCTTAGAGAATGGCTGTGACTTCATAAGTCATGATTAATGACTTAAGCCTTAGAAGCCCATAGGCCCACACCATGGTACCCTAGCCCTATTCTAATAGCCATGGCCGGAACATGATCCCTCCCCTCATTTAATCCTCCTAGAAATTAGGGCTAGCCTCCTTAGGAATTATTTGCTAGTTTGGAAAGAGGTGGGTCTCCAATCTTCCCAAATCCATAGAAATTCCTATTTAAACTTTTTCCCAAAAACAATTGCTATAGATTCTAATTTTTCTGTTCTTGCTGATTATGTAAGGATATTTCAGAGTTTGGGCAATTTGGAAGAAGTTGGCTATCAAGAGGAACACCTCTCTTTGGAGCTTTTGAAGATTTTGATACATATAGGTAACTTTCATTCTATACCATAGAATTCTGATTTCAATGCAATCTAGGGAG
>JANAVB010000990.1:0-28368 GCA_029216955.1 Iris pallida | reverse complement strand
TTTGAAGTATCCAGCGTTTACAAAAATAATAAATAGTGACGGTTAAAATAATTCAATAAGGAGCAAAAAGGTTTATTGGGGTCTCAGCCCGAACCTGAAGAGGAAATTGAATCAGCATTCGGTGCCCGCAGATGCGGGCACGTACCCACACCCTTACGTACGCCGAACCGAACATAGCCGGGAGCCGAGCAGCGACGACGGAGGCGGGCACGTGTGACCTATGGGGCTCCCATACAAGACTTTGATGAAGCACAAGAGAGTAAAGCAATATAAACACACACAAGTCCACACACTTTCCCGATGTGGGACTAAAGGAAGAATATGACTTGAGCTTTTGCTCAAAGTTGCAATAGAAGCTAACAGGTGCAGCAGCTGGTCGTCCAAGTCGGCTGCGACGTGGTTTACATGGTGACCGGAGGCAAGTGCCTGAAGATGTTCGTCGAGATTGCATTCTCGCACGGCTTGCAGTTGCGGCAGTCGTACTGGATATGCATCTTTGGCTCTTTCCAGTTCCTCATGTCGCAGTTTCCGGACCTGAACTCGATTGCTGGAGTGTCGTTGGCAACGGATGTCATGTCGCTCAGGTACATGTCTCTTAAAACAATGGCACCTCCTAGTTCCTATCATAACTTTAAAAACACAATTAGTGCTATTTGGCACGTGCCACGTTCACCGCATGGTGCACGTATCCGACGGAAGAGGACGAAGCAGGCGGGAACAGGAAGGGAGAAGACGGAGCACCATAAGAGATGGTGACGGTGGCTCCGCTATTCTCGGCCACACATGTGCAGCTTGTTGTGCACATTCTTGTTCTTTAAATTGTTAGAAAGATTTACATAAATTTTCATCCAGAGTAAAGAATTTTACCTAATTTATAAAAAAAAAAGTAAGAAGTTTAGTGTATTTGTATTGTGGGTAACGAAACGACAATATACATGACGTGCAGTGAGTTTGGAGGGATGTTAGACGGGATGCGCCAGCGTCCATGGCGCGCGTGGCCAATATACCTCTTGATTAGTTAATATTTGACACATACCTCTTGATTAGTTAATATTTGATTAGAAGTATGCAGATGCCATTTGGTTCTCTACTGTTTGTTTGTCAAGTCAAGCTTATGTATATCAATCAACACTTAACATTACAAATTCTTGTAATTAATTATATTCAAATGGCCAACTAATGCACATGGACATGAGGAGTTAGAGTAAATTGTGGTGTGGTGACCTGTTCTATATTCTGATTTCTTAAAGTTAAAAAAGAGTAGAGCTATAAAAGAGTCCAGTGACGAGAAACAAAATTAACATTTTATAGAAAGAGACTAGATCTGTAGATTGTACTTTTTAAGTTTGCACAAATTAAAACTTGTTCTGACATCCCTCCAAACCGACAGCGCTCCTCCCCCCACACGCGCCATCATTGATGGCGCTTCCGCCTTGCGTGTGCCATTGGCGCTGGCACATCCTCGAGCGCACGCCACCAGCGTTGTGTACGTTCCATCTGTCATCCGTTCAAACCCACCGCGCGCCATGGATATTGTCGCTTCTCGTTTTCCACATACAATTACACTAAACTTCTTACTTTTTTTTTATAAATTAGATAAAATTCTTTACTCTAGATGAACTGAAAGATTTAGTTTAGATTATAGTTTGGAAAATATTGGACTAGAGCTTAAAAAAACCTATATTTGACTTCAAAATGAATGACATGTTGGAAAAAAATATCAAACTAGAATTTGAACTCTGGCTTGTAGGTTGCTGGGCACCAGATGGAATTTTCAAAGTAATTGCAATCTAAATGAACCCTAACTTATTTATTCTTGGTTCATGTTAATATTTTCTCTTAAATTATCTATTGCGTATTCCATTAGCTACAACCAATTTTAGGTACTTCTTCAACAACGTTTGTATGGAGAAATACATTTGTACGGTGTTAACAGTGGTGAGACTTCTTCCTAATAGTGTCATGATATATTACTAAAATTGTATTAGAGAAAAAATTAAAAAATGATATGTCATGAGTCATAACGTTATTGGAGGAACCTAAAGACTCATCACTGTATTCCACATGGTGAACCGCCCACTGAATAATTAATTCTAGATGGGTAGGGCGATATATTTGTCCACGTGTCAGGCACAAAATGCACAACATATACCCACCACTTGTGTTCGAAAAAAAGAAAAAAAAAGGGAATCTAATTATCAATTTATATAGGATCGTATTTAGCAGCCAAACACATTCTTCAAATAATTTCAATAGGGGTCTAAATGAGTTGAACGAACACAGATAGTCCACTGTTCGTGTTCAGTCCGAAAATAAAATGAGTTCGGACGGACGAATAAGGAACAGTCTACTCTTCGAATTCGGACCGGACGGACACGGACAACTACTGTTCATTAATTCAATCGGACGGTCCGCGAACAAATTAAATATTTTACCAAAAATTGTTATTTTATCAAGATACCTTGACAGTTGGTACAAAAAATCAAGTTGAAAGGAAATACAATTAAAGGTTATAGAATAAAACAATGGTAAAAGGTTAATGAAAATCCAGATTGGACAACCAAAAATTAATGCAAAATCAAAATGATAAGACATAATTGATGCAAAACCAAAAGCAGCCTCCACTATCGGACAGTCAGCAGATAAATTCGGACCTGACATGGATATGACCATGTTTGGGTCCTATTTTTAAACGGACCAAAAAATGTCCAAATTATGTTCGTTAATTCAATCAGACGGTCCGCGGTCGAAACATTTATCGAGTCCAACTCGTACAGACAACGGATTGTTTTGTCCATTTTACAGCCCTGTTTTTCGATGACCAAACTTTCCGACAAAATGTGTCATTAAGAAGAAGCAATCTGATCATAGTTTTAAATGTATGATTAGAAGTTAACTTTCCTATGAGAACTTCTAATTCGCCTATATATTGCAGTTGTTATTAGAAATATTTCCAACTCTGTATTCAAACTCTGAAATTAAATATAAATATAAATAAATAAATGATACCGAGGCTTGAACTTGGTTCAATGTCCTTAAGACAATATTCGCCCCGTACTGTGCTTACGGTTTAATGGCGATTAGTCTTCCAGGATACAACGGTTGTTTCCTTCGGTAGCAGCACTTCACACCGTAGAAACTCGTCGAAGCAACGTTGGTTGTCTCTCTCCCTTAGACTAACTAATGTAATATGGATGAATTGAATGAATGCTTGAATGCTCCAAACATATTTGTATTTATAGAAATAAAGACACGATGGAAAGGGGACACCTTTCCAATACATAGATTCGTACACCTTTTCCAATGACAAGATGCGTACACCTTTTCATAGATTCGTTGATAAAAGAAAATAATGATATTATTATTATAACAAATGTACATTCACATTTTCCAACAATCCCCACATGAATGAATATTTGACTGTGTACAATGCAGACACAATACAGACTCCAGTAGACATAAGAAGAGAGATCATTTGAAAAGTTATTGTACCAGGATAGGTAGCTTTTGGCCTTGAACCTTCCCTTGTAAATATTTATCGAGTTTACTAGCTATCCAGTGAACATGATGTCTTGAACTGTGCAGCTTTTTGTTGTAAACTTGAGTCAATAAATATCACACAACTTCTTTTCGACCAACGTTGCTTCTATTGTTGTGTTCATTTTGGCCCTGAACATATGCCTGGTTTCATAAGTGTTCTTAGAGAATTCAGCCTTATAATTCTCATAGAAGCGGCCCCACTTCCACACTCATATAGGTGACTTCCTAATAAGAGTATCCTGCTATACTCCACTTGAATTTCAAGTCATAGGAATCATTAAAAGCAATGCTTACCCTAATTTTTCTTTGCAGGCGACACTACTATTTGTCATCCTAGAGAATGGGATGAGTATTTAAATACTCGTCAGTGTCATTTAAGAATTTCACATAATTAGGTTTTCCCTTTGAACCTAGATCTTGGGATCTCCAGTCAACTAGGTTGGGTTTTCCTTTATGGAACTTCTTTTATCATAGGCTTCAAGCCCATTTCCCTCGATGACTTATATACTTGCTCTCTTGTCAAACCTTTAGTTAGTGGATCCGCAAGGTTTTCCTTTGATTTTACATAATCAATCGTGATTATGCCATTAGAGAGAAGTTGTCTAACGGTATTATGACGTCTTCGAATGTGTCTTGATTTACCGTTATAAATATGACTGTGTGCCCTACCGATAGCAGATTGACTATCACAATGTATACAGATTGCTGGTACGGGCTTTGGCCATATTGGAATGTCCTTCAAGAAATTTCGAAGCCACTCTGCTTCTTCACTTGCTTTATCCAAAGCTATGAATTCAGATTCCATAGTTGATCTGGCTATGCATGTTTGTTTTGAGGACTTCCACGATATTCCTGCACCTCCAAGTGTAAAGACATATCCACTTGTGGTTTTCGAGTCTTTAGTATCAGATATCCAATTTGCATCACTGTATCCTTCGAGTATAGCTGGATATTTAGTATAGTGCAATCCATAGTCTTTAGTATATCTTAAATATCTGAGTACTCTAATAATAGCCTTCCAGTGATCTTTTCCTGGATTACTCGTATATCTGCTCAGTTTGTTAACTGATTGAGCTATGTCCGGTCGCGTACAGTTCGTGACATACATAAGGCTCCCAATTATACGAGAATATTCTACTTGTGAGATACTTTCTCCAGTATTTTTCTTTAAATGTAGATTTAAATCTACTGGAGTTTTTGCAATGTTATCATCATTTTGATTATATTTTTCTATAATCTTCTCAATGTAATGAGACTGGGATAATACCAGCCCATCTGGTGTTTTAGAAATCTTAATTCCCAACATAACATCTGCAATTCCCAGATCTTTCATGTCAAAGTTTTTGATTAAGATCTTCTTTGTGTCCTGGATTATGTTATTATTACTGTCTATTATTAGCATATCATCTACATATAGGCATATAATGACATATCCAGTTTGTGCATTTTTAGAATACACACATTTGTCACATTCATTGATCTTGAATCCATTTGACATCATTACATTGTCAAACTTTTGGTGCCACTGTTTCGGTGCTTATTTAAGTCCATATAGAGACTTAACTAGTTTGCACACCTTCCTTTCTTTACCTGCTACTATGAATCCTTCTGGTTGATTCATGTAGATTTCTTCTTCTAGGTCACCATTTAGAAAGACAGTCTTCACATCCATCTGATGTATTTCAAGATTGTGCAATGCTGCTATTGCAATTAACATCCGAATTGATGTTATCCTTGTTACTGGTGAATATGTATCAAAATAATCAATTCCTTGTTTTTGATTATATCCTTTGACAACCAGTCTTGCTTTATATTGATCAATAGTTCCATCAGCTTGCATCTTCCTCTTAAATATCCATTTACAGCCTAATGGCTTACATCCTGAAGGAAGATCAGCTAATTCCCATGTATGGTTTTGCATAATGGACTCTAT
This sequence comes from Iris pallida, assembly GCA_029216955.1. Lineage (NCBI taxonomy): Eukaryota > Viridiplantae > Streptophyta > Magnoliopsida > Asparagales > Iridaceae > Iris > Iris pallida. The sequence continues at coordinate 22,895 of JANAVB010000990.1, read as the reverse complement.
TTCACTATTTATAGCTTCTTTCTAAAGTGGTTCCTCTGGTGTAGACATTGCTTCTTTGAAAGTTTGAGGCTTATTTTCTAACATGAATGTTAGAAATTCAGGTCCAAAGGTCTTTGATATTCTAGACCTCTTACTGCGTCTAGGCACATCTGTTGACACAAGTCACAGTCAACCAAATATTGACTACATTGACTAAATAATATCTGTATAAAATCAATACGACACACGACGTCTGCATTCAGTTCAGGACAGACGACAGCTCAGCTTCCGATCTTAGTGTATTTTTGAGTCTGTACTTTTGCATTTTATTGAGTCTAGAAGTATGTACTCTGAGTAATGCTGAGCTCTTGGAACTTAGTTTATAAGCCTACCCAAAATCCCAAAGCTCCACCAAAACAAAAATTGCCCACAAGTCCCATTTGTTCCACTCTGTGCTCTGGAGACAGAGTTCGGGCCGAACTCTGCCTCCACACAGAGTTCGGGCCGAACTCTGTCTCCTAAAAATCAGGAACCCTAATTTTAGGGTTAGCTGGATTGCTAGCTGTCCAACGGCCAAATTTTTGAATTTCCCTAACCGAATTCTGGCCGAATTCTGCCTCAAAAATTAGTATAAATAGGGCATGAATTCTCTCTTTTTAATTCACTCAATCTTCTCTTCTCTTCTCTCCTACAAGCTCAATAAGCCATACCCTTCCCATCTACTAGCCACAAGCCTCCTAAGTCTCGAGTGCTCAGCATCTCTCAGTTAGGAATCTTGCGCAAGAGTGAAGAAGTCGCTTGGACAATTCCAAGCAAATCACCACTGCGATTCTCTGTAAGAAGTTGACGTGCTCTTCTGAAGTAAAGGCACGGGTTGTAACTACTATTTCACAAATAGTGGATTTAATCCTGAGCTAGAGTTCTCAGGCCTGGACTAGTCCTCCACGAGGGAAACCAGGTTAAAATTGCCGTATTTGCGTATGCTCTCTTGTTTCTCATTTATATTCCACATTCTACTCTGATTATTTATTGTTAGTGATAGAGTAATTTTTAATTGGTTATTTTTATATATACACTCTATTCATCCCCCCTCTAGAGTTGCCAAACTGTTCTTCAATTGGTATCAGAGTCAGGTTCTCTTTATAAGGATTTACATCCTAAGAGCTGATCCATGGCAACCACACAATCCTTGATCTCCAATCATGGTGAAGGTCAGTCCACTCATAGGCCTCCCCTATTTGATGGGACTAACTATACATATTGGAAAACAAGGATGAGTTTTTATCTGAAGTCTCTAGACTTTGACCTGTGGACTGTCGTAACTGACGGTTACAAAAAGCCCGCCAGAATAGTTGTTGATGGTGACCTCATTGAGAAACCACACGACAAATATTCTGTCGAAGAGAAGAAACAGGCAAGTCTAGATGCTAGGGCTATTAATGCTTTATTCTGTGCTATAGACAGGAACGAGTTTAACAGAGTCTCTACATGCACCACTGCTCATGAAGTATGGAGACTTCTAGAAGTGACACATGAAGGAACCACTCAAGTCAAGAAATCAAAAATAAGCCGTCTCACTCAAGAGTACGAAGCCTTCAAGATGAAGCCAAATGAGACGATCACTCAAATGTTTACAAGATTCCTCGACATCATCAACCCATTATCCTCGCTTGGTAAGCAGTACTCAAACCATGAAAAGATTCGCAAGCTACTCAGAGGGTTACCAAAGATTTGGAACCCTAAGGTGACAGCCATCATAGAAGGGAACGATCTCACAACTATGTCTATGGAGACTTTGATGGGCAAGCTCATGACTCACGAGCTTGACCTCAAGGACTTCGAAGAGCCTGCTCCAAAGACCAGGGAGATCGCACTCAAAGCTCATCGACGAAAGGTTGATCACGATGAGACTGAAGACGATAACTCAGATGATGAAGACCAAGCTCTCATGGTACGTAACTTCAAGAAATTCCTTCGCTTCAATCAAAGAAAGAAGGAACCACAAGAAGACGATGAAGAAGAGCCAACCTGCTATGGTTGCAAAAAGACTGGACACGTCAGGAGAGACTGTCCATTCTTAAAGAAGAGCAATCGTTATGAAAAGCCCTACAAGAAGAACTCATCAAAAAGATATGCCAACACAAGCATTTGGCATGAAAGCGAAGCAAGTGACTCCGAGGAAGAAAAGAACTCTCCTCAAGACAAAGCAAATGTGTGCCTCATGGCAAATTCCACCAAGGTATCAAACGAAACTTTAGATGACTTCTCTTTTGATGAACTTGGCGATGCTTTCACTGATTTACTTGATGATCACAAAAAGGTCATCGGTAAATACAAGCATGCCAAGGACAAAATCAAAAGTCTTGAAGACGAGATACAAAGTATGTCTTCACTTCTTGATAATGTTAGAGACACTTCTTCCACTGATGCCACAAATGAAGTATCGAAGCTTAAAATAAGCTTACACGATGCTGAAACACGCATTGAGCAACAAGCTCAAGAGATCACTACTCTTAACACGTTGCTTGCTGAAGAAAAGAGTAGACACAAAATCTCTATGACTAAGATATATGGTTTGAATATCAAGGTTGATGAATTACAAGCTGTTTCTAAAAGATTAGAAACTAAATTGGGAAAACAGGTTGCTCAACCTTAAACCCAATCACATGGGCACAACACCACTCATGCTAGTCAACCTCATCATCCACATAAAACACATAACCATGCTTTTATGTACACAAACTTTCATAAATCACGTGCACGTAAGAATACTCCTCGTACTCATCATACTGCACAAAGACACAACCAATATCACTCTACACATAGATATCATACCATGCCACATCAATATGCCATGCCACGTAGACAAAATCATCATGATATGTCACATAGGCAAAATCATCATGTCATGCCACAACATCACACTATGCCATATAGACATTTTCAGCATGCCACTCCTCATAGACAATATTATCATGCTATGCCACATAGACATCATAACCATGCCACTCACTCTATGCATAGTCATCATTACCATGCTAACTCTTCACATCATCCTCATCCTGGTACTTATAGATATCATTCACATGCTCCCAGTATAAATAAAAATGCTATCTGTACCTACTGTGGATCACATGGACACATCTCACCACAGTGTAGAGTTAGAAGACTTGTAGACAAGAAAGTATATGCATGGTTTCCGAAGACTAACTTTTCAGGACCCTCAAGAAACTGGGTACCAAAGGTCACATCTACTCCTGATGTAGGTGGACCTTCCCTCTTCAACTGAAAGTAAGTGGATTCTCGATAGTGGATGCTCGCGACATATGACGGGAGACGCAAATCTTTTTGCATCACTATCGATGAAAAGAGAAGGATACGTATCCTTCGGTAACAATCTCAGAGGGCACATAATAGGTAACGGTATCATTGGTCATCCTCCTTCTCCTGTTATAAAGGATGTCTGCCTGGTGACCGAGTTAAAGCATAACCTGCTCAGCATTAGCCATCTTGCTGATCATGGATATGATATTAACTTTGGACAAAACTGTTGCTATATCTATGATAGGTCAACAGGAGAAATTGCTTTTGAAGGGAAAAGAGAGGACAACATCTATATTTTCTATCTCTCTATAAATACTAACCATGCATGAAGATGTTTATATGCCCACAAAGACGAACGACTACTATGGCACCAGCGTCTTGGTCACGCTAATATGGATACTATATCCAGACTATCAACCAAGAAGCTAGTGAGAGGATTGCCAGAAATCACATTCAAAAAGGACACGGTATGTGCAGAATGTGAACTAAACAAAGCCACAAAATCCTCATTTCATTCCATTAACTCTGTAAGTACCACTAGACCTTTGCAATTACTTCATATGGATTTATTTGGGCCTAGTAGAATAGCTAGTCTTGGTGGCAAGCTATATGCTTTTGTGATTATTGATGATTTTTCAAGGTTTACTTGGGTTTTCTTTCTCGCTAACAAAAGCGAAGCTATTTCTGTTTTCAAAATCTTTGTAAAGAAAGTTCAAAACGAAAAAGGCTACATGATTACTCGAATCCGAAGTGATCATGGAGGCGAATTCGTAAATTCTGATTTTGAAAATTTTTGTAATACAAATGGTTTTGATCATGAATTTTCTTGTCCAAGAACTCCTCAACAAAATGGTGTTGTGGAGCGGAAGAATAGGACTCTTGGCGATATGGCTAGAGTCATGTTGAATAAATTTTCTCTTCCGAAATATTTTTGGGCTGAGGCTGTAAGTACAGCATGCCACATTTTGAATAGGGTGCTTATTCGTCCCATTACGAAGAAAACACCCTATGAGCTTTGGTTTGGGAGAACCCCCAATGTTTCCTATTTTAAAGTTTTTGGCTGCAGATGTTTTATCCTTAACACCAAAGACAACTTAGGCAAATTTGATGCCAAAGCTGACGATGGTATCTTTCTTGGTTATGCCGCCAAGAGTAAGGGATATAGAGTTTTCAATAAACGCTCACTTATTGTGGAAGAGTCAACTAATGTGACTTTTGATGAAGATAACAGTGCAGCAAATACTCTTGATGATGATGTTGAGCCATCAACTTCCACTCTAATGAATACTCCTACCAAAACTAATTCTCTGGAGGGTTTGCCTAAGAAATTTTCTTTCAAACCTTCTCATCCAGAAAATTTAGTCATAGGTGAAGTATCACGTGGAGTTACTACCAGATCATCATTAAGAGATTCTATTGCTAGCACTGCCTTCATTTCACAAGTAGAGCCTAAAAACATTTCTGAAGCTTTTACTGATGAATTTTGGATTTCTGCTATGCAAGAAGAACTCAACCAATTTGAGAGGAGCCAAGTATGGGAACTAGTTCCTAGACCGGCTAATCACTCAATCATTGGTACTAAATGGGTGTTTAGAAACAAAGTAAATGAAGATGGTTCAGTCACACGCAACAAAGCTCGTCTAGTAGCTCAAGGATACAACCAAGAGGAAGGTATCGACTACGATGAGACGTATGCTCCAGTTGCTAGACTAGAATCCATTCGGATGCTTTGTGCTTTTGCCAATCATCAGAACTTCAAATTATTTCAAATGGATGTTAAAAGTGCTTTCTTGAATGGTTTTATTAAGGAGAAAGTTTATGTTAAACAACCCCCTGGCTTTAAAAATCACAAATTTCCCGACCATGTGTTCAAGCTGAAGAAAGCGCTTTATGGCCTTAAACAAGCCCCTAAAGCTTGGTATGAAAGGCTAAGCAGCTTCTTGCTTGAGAAAGGTTTTTCTAAAGGGAAAATTGACACTACACTATTTATCAAATCTTTCAAAGACACCATTTTACTTATTCAAATCTATGTTGATGATATTATTTTTGGGTCTACTGATGAAACTCTTTGTCAAGAATTTGCCAAGTGTATGCAGACGGAATTTGAGATGAGCATGATGGGAGAGCTCAACTACTTTCTCGGTCTGCAAGTAAAACAACTGGCTAACGGAACTTTCATCTGTCAATCAAAGTACACCAAGGACATGCTGAAGAAGTTCGATCTTGACAACATCAAACCAATCAGTACGCCCATGGCTACTTCAACCAAACTTGAACCAGATGAGAGCGGCAAACCTGTTGATCAACGTAAGTATCGAGGTATGATAGGCAGCTTACTATATTTGACTGCTAGTCGCCCTGATATTATGTTTAGTGTTTGCCTGTGTGCTAGATATCAAACAAATCCTAAGGAATCGCACATGACCGCAGTTAAGCGTATCTTTCGATACCTTAAAGGTACGGTTACAGTGGGCCTGTGGTATCCCAAGTCAACATCATTTGACCTCATCGGTTACTCTGATGCTGACTTTGCTGGATGCAAGGTCGACCGTAAAAGTACGAGCGGCACGTGTCATTTGCTAGGAAAGGCTTTAGTCTCATGGTTCAGCAAAAAGCAGAATTCTGTCGCACTATCCACAACAGAGGCTGAATATATAACAGCTGGGCGTTGTTGTGCACAAATCCTGTGGATGAAGCAAACCCTTGAAGACTACAATTTATCTTTCATACATATTCCTATTTTTTGTGACAATACTAGTGCCATCAATTTGACTAAGAACCCTGTCTGTCACTCACGCACTAAACACATTGAAATCAGACACCACTTTTTGCGTGATCATCAGCAAAATGGCACGATTAACTTAGAGTTTATTGACACTGATCATCAGCTGGCAGATTTCTTTACTAAGCCACTATCCGAAGAGCGCTTCAATTTTCTTTGTCGTGAACTTGGAATTTTAGATGAAGCGGTTATAAATTGAAACTCACCTGCGTAGATATCGAGTATATTGTGTTCTTTTACGAAGAATTTGATATGGGTACATGCCGAAAGGGTCCTTCTGACAACAAGGCGTAAAAGCCTAAGCGATACGGTGCACTAGTCCTCAGGACTACCGCTAGCTGGGATCCGGCCCCTGCAGCTAACCCATGGCAAATTTGGACTATTGAACTACAGTATATGTCCTTATTTATTATATGGCTTGTTTCGATTTAATATTGCCTAATTGACATTTTCTAAAAGTTCATTCTGGTTTCTGTATACCTCCCTATCTATTATCTGCATTCAACACTCTTTGTTATCTCCAACTATCATTTTGTTTAATGGTTAAACATTTTCTTCCTGACTTTTGCCTTTTTTTTTGTTTTGGACTATTGAACCAGAACTCGGGCCGAACTCTGCCCCCACCAGAGTTCGGGCCGAGTTCGGTCCCGAGGATCCAGAATCGGGATCTGGCTCAGCCGTTGGATCTATTCTAATCCAATGGTCAATAATTCTTCCGACCAAAAGAAACCCTCTCTTATATTTCGTGCTGTCCTTTCTCACCTTCACTTTTACCACCTTCCTCACCTATACAAACTATTTCCTTGAAACCCTAACCCTAGTTTTTGATCTAGAGTGCTCCATTGTTTCTCAAAATCAAGGACAAGGGGTTTCTCATCATTCTCTTCCACTGTTTATTACTTGTGTGAGGTATCATTCTTATTTTCTATCTTCTAGCTATTATCCTTTAATGGCCCCTCTTTTGTTCAATCGTGGGAAGAGGATTCGAATTGAGAGTGTCTCCTCTTCGGATTCTCCTCCGTCAATTGAACAAAACATTAAAAAACTTCAACCTCCTCATCCATTATTCAATCCACCTCGTCCTCGGAATCCCTCTACCTATGACAACCGTTTATTTGTTTCACTAGATGCATCAAACAAATGGTTTAGTGACTTTCGGAATCGTCAGGTATTCTCAGGTCATCCTATTAACTTTTCGATATTCTCTCAATTTGATTCGTTATTTCATGACCTCTATATTGATGAACTTGTCACTACAACTTCTGCTATCTATTGTCATGTTGTTCAAATGTTCTACTGCAACTTGACCTTTGATGACCTTCATATCTATTCCCGAGTTGCAGGTATCGATATTTCTTTTGATGACTTTGACTTAGCCGAATATCTTGATCTTCTAGAACCAACCTCTTGGGAGAGACTTATTGACGCTCGCTCGTTCCGTTTTCCCGACGAAATTTCCCTTGAGAGCTTCAAGGACGATTTGTGTACCCCATACACACGTCCTCGCAAGCTCACAACTAATTTTCTCAATCCTTATTTCTCTGATCTTCATTGGATACTTGTTAATACCATTCTCCCCAAGGTCGACCCTCCTGATGAACTCACCTATCTTGAAATATCTGCTCTTTATCATCTTCATTTTGGTATTCCTTTCAATCTTCCACGTACCATGATGGACTGGATGATTCGCTGTAGGAAGAAACCACGTGCTTTGGTTTATCCGTTGTACCTTCCTATGGTATTTCGTGCTTTTCACATATCTCTTGATACTTGTCCGTTTTTACCTGCACCTATCTTTCTGGCACGACGCCTTCAGCCTGTAGCTGCTTCTGATTCATCTGAGCATTCTGCCGATGAGGAGCTTGACGCCCCTCCACTCGGTCAGGATGCACCTCTTCATCCTGCCACCCTGGATTCACTTCAGACTATGTTTCGCGATCGATTTGCCATTGCGGATGATCGCTGGACGCAGCAGGATTACCGTACTACCTTGCAGATCAGTGCCCTAGGGAACTCTCTGCATGATATGAGGTACTCGCTTGCTCGTCATCCTGATTTGCATGTGCCTATTGAGCGGGATCCAGATCGCGCGGGGCATCGTATAGACGATCCGTGGGTCATGAGGTACATGGATCCGGATGATGCTTTTGTGGACCTTCAGATGTTCCAGGATCTTTTTCGCTCATTCCTCGGTCCTTCAGATATTCCAGGACCCTCTCTTGCTCCTTGACGGAGATTGGCTTGATTTGGTGCTGCCGCTGCTGATGATCGTAGTTTTTATTTGCTTTAGTTATTTCAGTTTATTATGGATTACTGTACTGGATTTATGTCTTACTACTTTGCTGGTGTGCTTGACATTTTTGTTGGTGGATGACACTTTATATTTTCATTCGTAGTTTTATTTCAGTGACTTATTTAGCCTTATACTGTTTCTTCTCTGCCTGGTTTGGTTGGACTAATATACATTGTTTATACTGCTCTTTACATGTTTTAAATATGCAGTCTACATGCTTCGTTATATTGCTAACTGCCAAAAGGGGGAGAAATAATGTATATTTTATGTCTTTTGGATATCTGTTGCTATCTGTCTGTGCTTGTTGTGCTTTTGGGAAAATATTATTTATCAGGCCACAGGTTCTATGCATTTTTTACGGGGGAGCTATCTGATTTCTAGCTCGTCACCGTTCGCTGATTACGGGGGAGCTATATTTCTAGCTCGTCACCGTTCGCTGATTACGGGGGAGCTATCTGATTCTAGCTCGGCTCTGTTTATGGGGGAGCTGTGTTATAATCAACTGTGTCCAGGTATGAATATTGAAATATACATTTATTATTTTGTCAATTATCAATATGGGGGAGATTGTTGACACAAGTCACAGTCAACCAAATATTGACTACATTGACTAAATAATATCTGTATAAAATCAATACGACACACGACGTCTGCATTCAGTTCAGGACAGACGACAGCTCAGCTTCCGATCTCAGTGTATTTTCGAGTCTGTACTTTTGCATTTTATTGAGTCTAGAAGTATGTACTCTGAGTAATGCTGAGCTCTTGGAACTTAGTTTATAAGCCTACCCAAAATCCTAAAGCTCCACCAAAACAAAAATTGCCCACAAGTCCCATTTGTTCCACTCTGTGCTCTGGAGACAGAGTTCGGGCCGAACTCTGCCTCCACACAGAGTTCGGGCCGAACTCTGTCTCCTAAAAATCAGGAACCCTAATTTTAGGGTTAGCTGGATTGCTAGCTGTCCAACGGCCAAATTTTTGAATTTCCCTAACCGAATTCTGGCCGAATTCTGCCTCAAAAATCAGTATAAATAGGGCATGAATTCTCTCTTTTTAATTCACTCAATCTTCTCTTCTCTTCTCTCCTACAAGCTCAATAAGCCATACCCTTCCCATCTACTAGCCACAAGCCTCCTAAGTCTCGAGTGCTCAGCATCTCTCAGTTAGGAATCTTGTGCAAGAGTGAAGAAGTCGCTTGGACAATTCCAAGCAAATCGCCACTGCGATTCTCTGTAAGAAGTTGACGTGCTCTTCTGAAGTAAAGGCACGGGTTGTAACTACTATTTCACAAATAGTGGATTTAATCCTGAGCTAGAGTTCTCAGGCCTGGACTAGTCCTCCACGAGGGAAACCAGGTTAAAATTGCCGTGTTTGCGTATGCTCTCTTGTTTCTCATTTATATTCCGTATTCTACTCTGATTATTTATTGTTAGTGATAGAGTAATTTTTAATTGGTTATTTTTATATATACACTCTATTCACCCCCCCTCTAGAGTTGCCAAACTGTTCTTCAACATCTTCCTTATCGACAAATTCACTATCTGCATTACTTTGACCAGTATGTATAATGTCATCATAATTTCTTTTTAATGTTTCTCTTTCATGTATCTTCTTACATGGAAAGATATTTTCAAAGAAAGATGCATTCCTAGATTCAAAAATTGTATTATTATGTATCTCCGGAATGTCCGACTTATGTACGAGAAACCGATAAGCAGAACTATTTTCAGCATATCCTATAAATATGCCGTCAAAGGTCTTGGGACCCATCTTGACCTTTTTAGGCAAAGGAATTGCCACTTTTGCAAGACATCCCCACACTTTGAGGTATTTATAGGAAGGTTTCTTTCCTTTCCATAATTCATATGGCGTCTTATCCTTTTTCTTATGGGGCACCTTATTTAAAAGATAGTTGGCTGTAAGTACAGCTTCTCCCCACAAATTATCTGGTAGTCCTGAACTTAATAATAAAGAATTCATCATTTCTTTAATTGTTCGATTCTTTCGTTCAGTGATACCATTAGATTGTGGTGAATATGGTGCAGTAGTTTGGTGTATAATTCCATGTTCTGCACAGAATTCTGCAAAAGGTGCTTCATATTCACCACCTCTATCGCTTTTGATAACTTTAATCTTTCGATTAAGTTGATTTTCAACTTCAGTTTTATAGTGTTTGAACATATCTATTGCTTCATTTTTTGATTCCATAAGATAGACATAGCAATAACGAGTACTGTCATCGATGAATGTGATGAAGTACTTTTTCCCATTTCTCGTTTGTATGCCTTTTAGATCACATACATCTGTATGGATTAAATCCAACGTTCCGGTATCTCTTTCAACCGGATTTTGAAAGGATGTGCGGGTTAATTTTGCTTCTGAACATATTTCACACTTATGATTTGAATCTATTGCAGATCTAGGAATTAAGTCCATGTTCATGAGTTTCCTGATTGAATCATAATTAACATGACCTAATCTTCCATGCCATATATGAGAGGACTCAACGATATAAGAAGAATTAATCATCTTATTAGGCATAATAGTCATTACATTTATTTTGAAGAGGCCCTCCTTGAGGTAACCCCTCCCCACATAAACTCCACTCTTGGTGAGTACAAATTTGTCAGATTCAAATATTAATTTAAACCCATGCTTACTTAACATAGATCCGGAAATCAGATTCTTCCGAATATCAGGTACGTGCAGAACATTGTTAAGCTTCAGTTCCTTTCCCGACGTCATTTTCAGAATGATCGTCCCTTGTCCTTCAACCTTTGATGATGAAGAATCCCATGAAGAGTTGCTCGCCTTGGTCGACGCTTTGGTAGGTATTGAACATAGCCTTTTCAGCACATATGTGGCAGGTAGCGCCAGTGTCGACCCACCACTCTCTTGGGTTGCTCCCTACCATGTTCACTTCAGAAACTACTGCCGTCAGAACCAGGTCGTCAACACCCTTAGCCAGACGCTCATCTTCAGTCATATGAGCCTGGTGAGGACGTCCCTTGTTCTTGTTCTTGTTGTAATTGTTGTAGTTACGACTACGACAATCTGCAGCTTTATGTCCCATTTTATTGCATATGTGACATTTACCTTTGAACTTTTTATAGTTCCCTTGACCGGAGTAGGTTCCTTGACTGGAGCCTCCAATGTATTTGCGATTTTTTCCTTTTTGTCCTGTTTCCAAGACATTTGCCCTGGCTTCTATAGAAGAGATTTTTTCAGTGCTCCTGTTATTCTCTTCTATTTTAAGCCTGACAATTAGGTCTGCCAATGGCATGTCCTTACGTTTATGTTTCAGATAGTTCTTATAATCCTTCCAGAGTGGCGGAAGTTTTTCAATCACAGAAGCTACATGAAACGGTTCACATAAGGCCATACCTTCGGCAACCAGTTCATGGAAAATACATTGCAAGTCTTCAACTTGACTTGCCACTGATCTGGAGTCAACCATGCGGTAGTCCAGAAATTTGCCTACTACAAATTTCTTCGACCCTGCATCTTCTGCTTTGTATTTCTTGTCCAGAGCATCCCAGACTTCTTTTGCAGTCTTCAGTGGACTGTAAACATTCCATAGATGATTGTCCAGTCCACTTAGAATGTGGTTCCTGCATAAGAAGTCTGCATGTTTCCACTTTTCAACATTTGTAATAGCAGTATTATCAGTTTCACCTTCTTGCAGAACAGGGACTGTTTCATTTAGAATCTTTGCCAGATTCAAAGTTGTAAGATAGAACAACATCTTTTGCTGCCAGCACTTGAAGTCAGTTCCATCGAACTTTTCCGGTTTTTCTCCTTGTCCAATATGAACAGGAGCAGAAGTGATCAACACGTTCTCAATAGTGGTCATTTTGTCTGTTACAATAGAGTAGTACAGACCAATAAGTGAAAAAAATAATATTGTTTTGTGTTCTGGTTAAAATAGTACAAGTCAGAACCAACTTTAAAAGTTTAAGTTAAATAAAATCAAAATCAGAAGCCAATTATAACATGACTAAAAATTCAACAGATGACTTTAAGAATTATTTCTACCAACGCACTGGGGGTAGAGTTGAACTTAGAGCCGAAAATTTATTACGTAAATTATAGCTTCGAAAGGAAGAAATGCTACTCAGTACTTATACGATCAAAAGACTTAATATTAAATAATTTTCTAAACCACAAAACCTTTAAAACAGAACAGTGTTAAAGCCACTATCCAAGACTTGATACTAGTTGATATGACAACATAACTCATAATGAACAGAACACATAATAAAGGACAACAATATGAAAAGGAAAACTAGAGAACCAACATATTAGTGCATAATAAACAGAACGCATAATCAGAACGTATAGTAGCACAGACCAGTATTTACTTTATTTAAATTGCATGTTGAATGGTCTCTGCTTTACAGAAAGTTCTTTAAAAGCCAACTAGAGAACCAACATGGAATTACACCATGAATCAATCCAAATGTTAACTAATATGTCTACGAATTAAAACCAAAGGCAGGAGACAGCGAGCAAATAATATTTCCGAATCTAAAGAAAAAAATATATTGTCTTAAGATTGTTATTAGAAATATTTCCAACTCTGTATTCAAACTCTGAAATTAAAATATAAATATAAATAAATAAATGATACCGAGGCTTGAACTTGGTTCAATGTCCTTAAGACAATATTCGCCCCGCACTGGTGCTTACGGTTTAATGGCGATTAGTCTCCCAGGATACAACGGTTGTTTCCTTCGGTAGCAGCACTTCACACCGTAGGAACTCGTCGAAGCAACGTTGGTTGTCTCTCTCTCTTAGACTAACTAATGCAATATGGATGAATTGAATGAATACTTGAATGCTCCAACATATTTGTATTTATAGAAATAAAGAGACACGATGGAAAGGGGACACATTTCCAATAAATAGATTCGTACACCTTTTCCAATGAAAAGATTCGTACACCTTTTCATAGGTTCGTTGATAAAAAAATGATATTATACAAATATACATTCACATTTTCCAACAATCCCCACATGAATGAATATTTGACTGCGAATAATGCAGACACATTACAGACTCCTTACAGACAAGATGTAGACATAAGAGAGAGAGAGATCATTTGAAAAGTTATTGTACCAGGATAGGTAGCTTTTGGCCTTGAACCTTCCCTTGTAAATATTTATTGACTCAAGTTTACAACAATGGAAATATTTCTAATAACAATCTTAAGACAATATTCGCCCCGCACTGGTGCTTACGGTTTAATGGCGATTAGTCTCCCAGGATACAACGGTTGTTTCCTTCGGTAGCAGCACTTTACACCGTAGGAACTCGTCGAAGCAACGTTGGTTGTCTCTCTCTCTTAGACTAACTATGCAATATGGATGAATTGAATGAATGCTTGAATGCTCCAAACATATTTGTATTTATAGAAATAAAGAGACACGATGGAAAGGGGACACCTTTCCAATACATAGATTCGTACACCTTTTCCAATGACAAGATTCGTACACCTTTTCATAGATTCGTTGATAAAAGAAAATAATGATATTATTATTATAACAAATGTACATTCACATTTTCCAACAGCAGTAACACAGAGGTGTTATGTCGTGAGTACTGCATCTATTTTGGTGTCCTAAACACCTACTGTATTTTTAAAGTATTCAGATTATATCAGATACAAGTCCAACACAACAAGGCCTACATATTAAGGAATGTACATTCTTTGTTAATCCCGAGGTGTAATTTTCGATGGAAAATAGAGAAACGAAACAGTTGTCTCAATAGTAACAACGTTTCGTAGCAACACTTCAAAGAAAGTGCACATAGAGATCCGTGGAGGATTCTGGGTAACGAAAATCTAAAGAGATTTCATTACAACAGCAAACGAAAGTAGAACTTCTTTTAGGAAGGTACAAATCGAGTTGCTAACAGCAGCGACGAAAGCCTACAAGAAGTATCTGATTAGATCAGAGAAGAAGAGAAGAAAAGAAGAAAGAGAAAGGCAGCTTTGCTGGGGGTGATAAGATCACCGTTGCTCAAAGCAAGATTCGCCTATATACAATCCGCTTCCAGGAACCAGCAAGTTCTAGATAACTTCTGGAATGCTCATCAGTCAATATTTGAGACTTGAACGGGCTTCCTAGACTTTACGGACTCCTTTAACTCTCTTCTTGGTGCATCTTTCAAAGGAGGCCAAGGGGCTCTATTTATAGATTGGAGTGAGACTTCATCTCTTCTCCTATCCGATGTGGGACTAAAATACCAATACTCAAAAATAGAGTTTGATATTTTAGATCATGACACAATCAGCATAGAAGTGTGCCAGTCCACGCCTACCCCCCGAACACTCCCGTGCATGCACGAGACATCCTGGAGTCCGTGTCCGAATCTGAGTCCGCACAACAAAAATCAACTTACATGTTTTTTGAAATTAATCATTTTTTCTTCTAGAAAAATACTCCTACATGACACACACTTGTGCTCCACCACACCTCATGTGCAGACCTCAATACAAACAGTGTATTATATTGAGATACTCACCATTTGGTATAGCCGATGTGGGACTATCTTTCCTAGTCCAAAGGCAAAAACACTAACAATCCTCCACATATCTCAATATATGGGTTGAGCGTTCCCCACAGTGACTACCCATCATGCATTAGGAGAGATGTCGCTACGACTTGAATCTTTCCACAAAGGTTAAATAACAGCATGATACAAGAATGGACTAAGCTTTGAATTCTGCACCATAACTGCAATTCTTTCTACTCACATAATGACATCAATTGTGCTTCTGGCTGCACATTAAAGGCCTTGTGCCAGCCTGGTTTCAGTGTATAATTTTTGGGTGTCTACAAGTTTACCCTCAAGAGACGGTCTGATATCTCTTTCCATACACTATAGGTGAGTTCTTTATAAAGAGTCATGGCATGAAGCATTGCGCTTCTTTGCGGTGCTACGCCGCTATGACATGGCTTAAAAGTCGAGGCTTTACCCCACCTGGGTACCTCATTGTAGTGTCAAACTACTGTAGCATAAGGTCACAAGCCTCTTTGTAGTGCCAAACTACCCAGCATGAAGTCTTGTGCTACCGTGCGGTGTTACGCCGCTATGACATGGCTTTCGGAGCCGAGGCTTTACCCTACCTGGAACCTCTTCGTGGTGTCATACAACTGTAACATGAGGAAATCGTCCTCTTTGTAGTGCTGTCTACCTCTCTTTATTACGATTATCATACATCATTAGGCTACCTGCCTATTTGTGGTGCTACTCCGTTATGACTTGGCTCACAAAGCCGAGGCATTACCCCTAACCGGGAACCTCATAGTGGAGTCACCCCACTATAGCATGGAGTTACACTCCTTGTAGTGCTACGCTACCATGCTTCCTGTAAAGCACCCCAGGCATTCACTCTGCCTGAGAACTCATTAAGGCATTTAAGCCAACCTTCCCACAGGATCCGTTTTCCGCAGAAAATAACAGTAGACAACAGTGGTTGTAGGTCCGTAACCTCCCCATGCCACAAAGGACAAGTACCCACCGTTCCTGATATTCTTCCGGTTAATAGTCCTCTTTTGAACCAAAATCTAGATGCCTAGTAGATTTCTATTTGAACTAATAGCATTAAACTTTATGGTAGGAATGTAATAACAAAATATCAGAATGCCTTCAAGCCCATTTTATAAGCTGTGCATCGACCAGCTGGCGCTTGAGGCCCTTGGTGAACGGATCCGTCAGGTTCTCCTGACTCCGAACATCAATCACTGTAATAACACCCCTCTTGACGAGATCATGTATTGCCCTGTGCTTCAACCGCGCAGTCCTCTTCTTTCCGTTGAAGAGGTCATTTGATGCCACCGCCGCAGTTGTCTGGTTATCGCAGTATATCGGTATCATCGATATTTGCGTCCCAACCACTGGAAGATCATACATGAGCTTCCGAAGCCAATTTTCTTCCTCCGCTACGGTATCAAGTGCAAAGAACTCAGATTCCATGGATGATCATGATAACATAGTCTGCTTCTTCGATTTCCACGATATAACAGCTCCACCTATTATGAAAATGTATCCACCTGTGGACCTCTCACTCTCCATTTCTGAGCGCCAGCTGGCATCACCGAAGCCTTCCACTACCGACGAATCTCTGCTGTAGTGCAGTGCATATGTCTGAGTCTTCTTGAGATATCTCATAACCCTTTACAGCTTTCCAGTGCTCAATGCCTGGGTTGCTCGTGAAACGACTCAACATTCCCAAGGCGAAAGCTATTCAGGCCTTGTGGCAGGAGTAGCATACATCAAATTCCCGATTACGCTTGCATACTCTAGCTGCCTGATGCTTTTTCTTGAATTAAGCTTCAGCTTCATATCACACCTGTACGGCATATCGATTCCTGGAAGATCCTAATACCCGTAACGAGTGATCTTCTTCTCAACATAATGAGACTGTTACAGCACTAGTCCAGTGTCTATTCGAATGATCTTGAGTCCCAAGATAACATCAGCATCCCCCAAGTCCTTCATACTGAACTTCGTCGAGACGAACTTCTTTGTCTCCGTGACATAGCATATATTCGTACCTAGGATTAGCATATCGTCCACGTATAGACAAACGACGACTCCTCTTCCGTCAGCAAACTTTATATAGACATACTTGTCTGTTTTACTGACCCTGTAGCCATTTGACCTTATGACTTTGTCAAATTTCTTATGCACATCTTGGGAGCCTGTTTAAGACCGTACCAGGATTTCACCAACTTGCAGACTGTCTTCAAGGCCTTTGACGACAAAACCTTCTGGATGTTTCATGTATATCTCTTCGGTCAGCTCGCCATTCAGGAATATCATTTTCACATCCATCTAATGTATCACCATCTTATGTATTGCTGCGAGAGCAATCAACATTCTGATTGTGGTCATCCGGGCTACTGGAGCATACGTGTCAAAGTAGTCGATCTCCTGCTTTTGAGAAAACTCCTTTGCCAATAGCCTAACCTTTAACTTGTCAATGGTTCCATCAGCTTTCATCTTCTTCTTGAAGATCCACTTGCATCCGATAGGTTTTGCTCCTTCAGGTAGATCAACCAACACCCAAGTGTTATTGGAAGTAATTGATTCAATTTTATTGTCTATCACCTCCTTCCAGAAAACAACATCTATGGTCTTCATCGTCCCATCATAGGTAAACGAATCTTCTTCCACATGATAGGTGATGAAGTCATCTCCGAAGTTCTTCGGCCTCCTCGCTCGCTTCGACGAAGGCTCAGCGAGTTCTAGTTCAATCGTTGTCTCCTCAGCAACAACTTTATCTTGGACAACTGGATCATTGAAGATCTCAGTCTCCTTTGCACCTTCATCATTCTCCGGAATGTCTGTTAGAATAATATTCTTGTGCCTTACAAACTTATCTTCAAAATATTCAGCATTGCGAGATTCGATGATATGATTTGACTCAATATCAAGAAATCTTCGAGCATCACTCTTCTTGGCATACCCCAAGAAAATTATCTTCGTAGTATTTGTCCCCAGCTTCTGAATCTCCAAATCTGGGAGCTTCACATAAGCCAGACACCCCCACACTCGAATGACATTCAAGTTAGGTCTGACTTTGAACCAGAGTTCAGGAGGAGTTACGTCTGAAGTTGCATACGGTACTCTATTTAGAATAAAGTGGCCGTCAATGCAGCTTCTTCCCAGTAGCATTTAGGAAGACCCGCAGTTAGCAACATTAAGTTCATCATTTCTGTCAATGTTCTGTTCTTCCTCTCCGCTACTTCCGTTAGATTAAGAAGAATACGGAGCAGTAGTCTCGTTGATGATTCCATGTTCTTTGCAGAACGATGCAAATTCATAAGACCTATACTCTACATCTCAATCACTTTTGAGTTGTTGTAGACCGGTTTAACATTCAGCTTCAACCCTGAAGTCTCTGAACTACTTGAATGTTGCATCCTTCTACTTGAGAAGTCATGCGAACGTGCAGTTCAAGAAACACTTCAAACCGGCCTCTGTGGAGAATTGATAAAAGTTATATATATCTGAGTGTACTAACTCCAGATGATCAGTACTTTAGTTCAATCGTCTGAGCAGCTTCCCAACAGTCTTGTATCTGCACAGACCTTAAATTCCTCTACCTCCTTACCCCCATATTCTGGAGATAAGGTCCCGGTAGGACAGCTTGAGTCTGCTTCTATCATAGAACAACTCTCAGTCCATTCAATGAAGTAACTTCATCGCCATCAGCAGAAGTTCGAACATCCCTTTAGCACCGAACATCTTTTCGAAGTATGTTTCTCGCCAAAAAATTACCATTTGGCTAGTACGAATGTCCATCTTTCAAGTCTGTATCAGATAACAGACTTCCTGAGATCGAATCTTCAGAAATCTTTGGTACGTGTAATACGCATTCCAGTGTCCTTGTCGGTGGTTTATAACCACTATCACGATCTTCAGATATTCTGCTAGGTACATGTTCTCCATCGAGACCTTCGTCATAACACGTCCCGTCCATGGTGAACAGCTCCTTCGAGAGCACGCATGGTCAGATGCACTAGTGTCATACCACTAGTCAGCTACCATGCTAGATAACTCAACCTGTGCAATAATAGCAACCAAGTTAAGTAATCAAAATAACCAAGTTTAGCCATACCTGCTATTTTAGTTTGGGCATGGATTTGCATTCACTATTTTAGTGGCCCTTCTTGCCACAGTTGAAGAAAGTCACGTCGGACTTGGACTTCTGTTGCTTGAACAAAGGACCCTTCACTTTCAGATTAGTGGAGTCCTTCTTCTTGTGATGAGAAGCCACCTGCTTTTCCTTGAACTCTCTTATCTGCACCAAGTTGGACTTAGCTAATTGTTTGGATAGAGAGTCCATCTTCTGTTGAGATCGCATTTTGTACTCAACGTGGATCTCTTGTAGAAGATCTTCCAAGCTAATGTCCAACTTCTTCCGATGCATTCTAGCATAGAAGTTGCTCCAACCAGCAGGAAGTTTCGAGACTATCCCTCCAACGACAAACTTGTCAACGAGGGGCATCTTCTCGTCATCTAACTTCTGACGCAACTTCAGGAATTCCTTCACTTGAGGTAGCATCGTCGTCTCGTCTTCAAAGAGCCACTTGTGGTACTTCTCGACGATGAAGATTTTGGACCTGTTCTGATCATCTTCATATAGCTTACCCAAAGAATCCCAGATCTTTTTGGCTTTCACCTTCTTGGAATATAACTCTGCCAGAGAGTCTTCCATAGAATTGAGAATCAGCAGTTTACAGATTTGTTTTCTCTCTTTTATTTGCTCTGCTTGACGAGTGCAACAGTAATAGCATCTGCAGTTCCTTTTTCTGAAATCGTCGGTTCATCCTTGTCACGCCCCAGTACCGAAATACGGAGACGGACTAGGCCAGCTACTCCATATGAGGTACGTAACATCATACGGCGATCGTGGCTGTCGAGAGACTAGGGGGTGCATGCTACAATCAAGTCTCCTATGGTCCCACAGAGTTCTATGTCTCAATCAATCAAGTCATATCAGCAATTAAATGAACATTAGAGATAAAGCAGTAAGGCGTCCCCGACGCTTCATCAAAATGATCATGAGAGACTAGCTTTATAATTTAGCTATCTCAGAGAGTCAAGAGTACAAAATTATACACAGCTACAGTCTGTTTAATTACAATTATGTACTGACACAAAATATCTAGAAATTCGGCTAACAGGTGCCGGTGGCTAAACGCCTCAAAAGTGTAGCAGGAGTGGTGGAGAAGAAACCCACTCGAGTCCCCGGACTGCCATGCTCCTAGTATGCACCATGGATGTCAGGGAGGAAGATCGTGTCCTCCGGCTTCGCTACGAGATCTGGCCAAACAAAATGTCACGACCCGCACCCTTATGAGGGGCACGAGCACGTGGGTACGTCCAGCCTACGCCGCAGAATCGGCGGTAGAACGCTGTATATAACGTCTGTAAATACCTACGACTAACAGTTAAAATGTACATGTACAGTATATACTCTCCGAATGGAGGTGACATAACAATACAGTCTCAATCACAGAATAAAACTAAGTAGATAGCTCAGA
The DNA here is from genome assembly GCA_029216955.1 of Iris pallida. Taxonomy (NCBI): domain Eukaryota; kingdom Viridiplantae; phylum Streptophyta; class Magnoliopsida; order Asparagales; family Iridaceae; genus Iris; species Iris pallida. The sequence continues at coordinate 2,455 of JANAVB010000990.1, read as the reverse complement.
AGGGAAGACATATGATAGATGAAGAGTAAAATAAGTGCAGAGTCCAATACAAGTCCAGATATATACAACATCCCAGAGTATCAAAATAGAATATAGAAACTACAGTCTGATAAGCTAGCTGGATCGCAGTCCAGTCAAACCTAGCTAACCTACTCTACTCTGGAAGTACAAAATCTAGTGGCTCTACTATAAGGCCACGATCTAAGGCTACTCCATCTGACTCGAGCCCATAATAGGTCGAGCAGTCCGCATCAGAATCATCTGTAATATATCATAACGGTATCCTGTCAGGAAAAGAGCAAGTACAAACACTAACAGCAGTTCCATGTGAATTGACAAATTCTATAAGAGACAGTATAATGAACTACGAGACAAAGATATACAAGACTTGGGAACCATTCGGAAGCCGAGTTACAACCCTTAAACCAAACAAGGACCGGGATTGTAACTCTTCTCCCGAGCAGAACTTAGTCTCCAATCAAGGTACAATGTAAGGCATGTAGAGCATGTGAGTAACTGTATATCATGCATGGTGAGAAAGTACTGAAATATAGAACAGAATAGATATATGACAGGAAAGGTAAATATAAAATGTGCCTCGAATATTGTAGCCTTATGTGATCGGTATGGGTCAAGAATCAGGCTTCCAGCCGACCGGCTACAAGTACGTGGACTCGGCCCGGCCGGATGGTAAGCTATGGAGCAAGTAGTAGCACAGGTCAGGCTATACCCATCGTGAGGTGAGGGTATAGCTATGATACAAGTAGTAACTCAAGGTGGGCATTGATCACACTATCTATAATATTCTCCATCCCCCGAATAGTATACGGATCCGGACATAGCACGTCATGACGCGATTCCCTAAGAGGGGAGCAAGTCCTCTTCAGGAATCGGCGTCAATACAAGTACAAGAATCAAGACAAAGCAAGTACCAGTATCCCAAGAAATCTAGGAATGACATCTCATGACAGGAATCCGATAATACTGTCCGTGAACTATCGTGACTGAGAATCAAGTAAACACTACAACTGAATCGGATATAGCAAATATCAAGATAAAAACTATCAGTGAATGTACTCACCTGCTGTCCTGAGCTGTATGGTATGTCAATGCTCAGAGCGGTATCAGAAGACCTAAATATGAGATACTGTAAGTTAATTTAGGTTTAAACCAGTTTAGAAATGATTTACAATGAATGATATGCAATCTAGGTCAAACTAGGTCTCACTGAGTCACACTAAGTCCTGTCAAGTCAATCTAGGTCAAATCAAGTTATATCAAGTCAATCTAAGCCTAACCAAGTTAATCCTAGGTCATACCAGGCATCACGGGTCAAAACAAGTCGAAGAAAGTCAAACGGGATCAAGAGTTGGCCTACAGTTGACTTTTGGTCAACTGGTCAACTCTGGTCAACTCTGGTCAACTCTAGGTCAACCATGGTCAACCCTAGGTCAATGGTGACTAATAGTTTTTTGGTCAACTACAAAATCTAATGGAAATTGGGACTAATTTGGGTAAAGCATTGACCCAAAGTTGACTTTTGGTCCAAAAAGTCAACCGTGGTCAACCGGGGCCAAGACTAGGTCTAGGCGACTATTTCTAACTATTACCATCTCTAAACCCATATCCAAGTCCATCTTGGACTTTGAACTCATATCTTGGCCGTAGGCCAATATCCTATTTTACCCTTAAAAAGGATAAAATTCTAGCTTCGGCAACTATCCGGTTAGCCTACCTACGCTTGATATTTTGACCCGATCTCCCTAGGGTAGTATGATACTAACCTATACAATAATATCTACCAAATACCTAGGTAACGTGGACATCCAGTCCATGATACGGCCCGTTGTCAAAATCTTGAATATTTCAAGATACGGACCGATACGGCGCGATACGGGCGCCCTACGACCCCGAATTCCACCCGGAAGCCTACCCGCAAAATCTAAATCACGTATTCATGCTCCACGCCAAGTTTCAACTCAATCGATACTCCAAACTCCGTTTCGCCCTCTAACTCGGTTTTTTCCTTTTCCTATTCTAGCTTTTTCCTTTTCTTCTAACTTCTTTCAATCTTTTCTAACCTCTAATTCTTTTCTAACTTCTCATTCCATAATCGTTTTCTACTCTTCTCTACGATTCCAACCATATATAATACTTATATATATATATATATATATATATATATATATATATATATATATATATATATATATATATATATATATATATATAAATATATATATATATATATATATATAGAGATATATATATATATATATATATATATATATAGGTGAAGGGGGGGTTTAGGCTTAAGAGCCATAGGGGGGCTGTTTTCTGGCAGCACCAAGTGCTGCTGCTGCGGCTGTTACTGGGCTGCTGCTGCCCCTACTTCTTCTTCATCTCCTCTTCTACTTCACTATATATATACACTCATAATATATATATATATCTA